>JABCMJ010017235.1:0-29761 GCA_014822125.1 Arbutus unedo
ACGGCATCCCGACACTACAGCATCCCGGGATCCCCTACATGATACGTCTAGAATCTAATACCTCAAATGGTCCAACTTCAATCTTTATTCTAACTACTTCAAGATATTTATTTATCTTTTCAAACCTATATAAATACGAATTTGACTTTTCAGTTCCAACGTCAATTAAATTTAATTGAATCTAAATCCTATTTAAATTTAAAATTCAATTCAATTAAAATTCTAATTTACACAGGAAGTGTCAATTACGCCAATAATATAGGAATTAACAAAGTCAAAAAAAAAAGGCAAAACGAGAGTCATCGTACAATCTCGTTGGTTGCTGACGTGGCTCATGGCCCAATTGGATTAGAATGTGGTATCAATTTACACCTTCCTTGCACCTCCCAAGGGTTCCGAATGTAAATCCAATTGGGTTTAGGTCTCTCTCTCTCTCTCTCTCTCTCTCTATATATATATATATACACACACACACACGCACAGAGATTTCACATTCTTGATCACAATCACACACCCAGTTCCAGTTGATCTGTTTTTGAGAGAGAGAGAGAGAGGGGGGGCGGGGGAGAGAGATGGGGAGTGTGCATAAAAAAGTGCAAGGCCTTAATGTTCGTGTATTCAAGTGGAACGAAGAACTTCACAAGGTAACATCATCGCAAGGATTGTTCTTGTTCCGGTGCTATGATACAACAAAATCAGATATCAAAGAACACATCTTAAGAGTATCCACTTTGGTTACCTTCGAGCTCCCGCGGTTATCGAATCGAGACTCTCTTAAAGAGTTAGTTTCGCAAGCCATTCACGGCAGAGAATGTTGCACGGACGACATGATTGCGTATCTGAGAAAAAAGGCATCCGAATACCTGCTCAGTCACTTCCAATTCGACATCCAACCGCTGCATTCCCTGAAAAAACCCACAGTGGTTATAGTAGTAGATGTTGGCGTATCCAATACGAATATGGGTACGCCAACGTGTAATAGAAAGAGGCGCTTACCATCTTCTTTTTCATCAGAGAGACGAGAAATCGAAGATTCGAAAGATGATGCTTCAACGGGTTCAGAATTCATAAATAAAAGAAAAATTGGGAATGGTAGGGATTATAAGAACCAAATAAGGTCTCGGCCACAATCTATGAAATCATTTGATCAAGAAGGAGAGATCCAGACTATCTTGAGGATCTGTTTGGATGAACCTAAAGATTCTAAGATAACACCGATAGTCGCTGAGGAACGGAAGGGGCTTAATCAAGTTCAGGCTCAAACGAAAGAGATGGAATTTGACGGTCTTGAATCAGAGGATGCGTGTTCGATTTGTTTGGATAGAATTTGTAAGGGGAAGGTGGTTGCGAAAACTCCTTGCTCGCATATCTTTCACGGAGATTGTTTGCTCCCGTGGTTGCTAAAGGATACTAGCTGCCCCGTGTGTAGATCTGCGTGTGCTACCTTGGTATAATGTCTATTGCCTATAGTCACTGTCTCGATAACAGTGACGGTCGCAGGGGAAATTTAGGGCTTAATCGAGTTGAGGTTGCAATAAAAGTGAAGAAATTTGATGGTCGTAAATTGGTGGATGCGCGTTCAATATGTTCGGATGGGCGTAAATTGGTATAGTCATACTTTGTTATTAATTAGCAAGGATCATGGGTATTTTAATTTTATGTGGTTCATTGTTTTCATTCTTTCTGGATAGATTTTATACATATTTCGATTCTGTTGAATTCGTTCCGACAATGTTTCTATCGAATTCATTCGTACTCTATTTCTATTGAGTTCATTCGTACTCCGATTTTCATATAATGCACTATCAACTCAAAAGAAACAATTCTCTGCTTTCAATAAAACTCTTGATGAAACAACGTAAGCTATCTACGATTTTCATATAATACACTATCTACGATTTTTAGAACTTTTGGAAGAAAGATAGGCAACAAAACAATCACAATATCTCATCTCCAAAGACTACAAGCATTTTACAGAAATCTACGTAGAGCTTTGTTGCTGAAGAACTGGAAATCGCAGTCCACCTCTCCAGAAGCAGAAAAGTGTATAACTGAGAGAGATGGTGGTGCTGATGTAAACGCCACTTCTGCTTTGCTCATTTTCTCCAACCCTTTCCGACGGTCACAATCGAGCTCATTCCCTTCTCTTCCTTCTCTTATCAATCGCTTCTCCCTTTCTCTCTTTCTCGCTTCCCAATACAGCTATTTGGTCCAGTGGTCAACTCATATATTAGGATAAAAGATCTCCTTATGGATACATATAGAGATAAAGAGTAATGGGGCAGATCAACTTGTTAACAAATGATACCTATCTTTCTTACCATTGCTAATAATCGGGTACCTAACAATAAACTGTCTTTCATTTCCTGAAACCTGTTCTCTTCATTCTTTCTTGTTTGTCTTTTATGAATTCATGCATTTCTACCTCTAACTAGTTTTCCAGAGAATATACAACACTTTGTAACTTCCCATTTTATTGCGGTTATAGGTTTCTCCTTTCCAGGAGATGAATGGTTATGATTTGTTTATATGCAACAACATCAGCACTTCACAATATGGATCACAAAAATATAAACTACAAAAACACAGATTACCGAAACCCAAACTAGATGTATATACATAACCTCTGCGCCCTGATGACTTGCAAGAACGAGATCCTAGCATATAGAAAACAAAGCAAATAAAATAGCAAGCAAAGCCAATTTCTAGGACCCCCATGGTAAACATATAGATGTAACATTTGCTGGTTTAGATAAGCAACTTACAAGGTTATTGTCCACGGCATAGCACAAAGTTAAGCGAGAGAAATCTGGTCATGGGATTTGAGACAAATGGCAACTTTATAGAGGTGAACAGAACTTGTTATTCTGAAGAGTCCATTAAACCATCTTACTAGCAACCCGTGATCCGCAATGCCCCCTCAACCTGCAAGAAAAGAAAACAAAAGTGAAATCCAAATAACACCCAAAACTCAAATGGAACGAAGCTTATGAGGATTAGTTAAGAATTACAGATGAAGAAGTTCATGTGGATCAAATATTACTGTGTATTACAGAGGAACCAGAACTTTGCACAGAAGTTCAGTGCAAAACGTCAATTTGACAAATCTTTTTTTTTTTTTTAAATTTAGTTCATTCGTTGAACAAACAGAAACAATACAGGAGTAAAGGGGCATTTCCCAGAAGCCTACAACCACCTACGCGACCAAAGCCTCACCCAAAAGACTTACTTTCCCTGAAACACCAGAACCTTGGACCAGCTTAAGGTTCAAACAACAAAACTCAACAAAGACCACAAGGCAGTCAAATTAGAACCTAGCCACTTCTAAATCATGAAACTGAAAAACCAATAGTAGACATTTTCCAATCCATGCTAAGAAGCCTATTCTTATGACTTTCTGCACCTGTCTCGGGGAACTCATACCAGCAAAATCTGACATGCGCGGAAAAACTTCAAATAATCAGTGAATTGCCTTGTGTAACTGTCATTCAATACTTTTAATGACTCCTTCACCATGTCTTGGTGGAAAAGTAAGTTCGTAGACTTTATTGGGAATTTTGGATCTAGATTGCATATTTCTGCAGCTGAGCAGCCTGATCTAATTTTCACGATGCAACTACAATTTGAAGTCATATGATCATTGGGGTTGTTACTACATCTTTCTCATGGATAACACCACAGCAAGCAGGAAAATTTGCATTATAAATGGGAAAAAATCTAAAGAAAGATCCTAAATGTTTTGTCACCAACTTATATCACGGCCTCCTTGGTGCAAGCTACTTCCAGACCATGTATGGCATACTTAGGATTGCCTTCAGCTAAACAAAAATTAAGTAAATAATGTAGGGAAATCATATATTGCCCCGTACCTCAGTTACATAGAATGGTAAAGCAAAAACTGGTGGTATACTTCATTGGTCACATAGAAATATCATACCATGTAAGTAAATTATTGATTTTGTGTAAGGAGCAGAAATTCAATCTGTAGTGTGTGTTGAGGCAGAAAGAGCAGAAACATGGAATTGACTACCAGTTACTCCCATAAACATTACAACCCGAGTTGCTTCATCCACAAGGACCACTTAACAGCCTCTAAATGCATATCATTCTTAAGCAGGGCAGTCATAACATTTCTATATGTTATTGTATCGGGTTCTATCCCATTTTTTCTCATTTCCTTCACCAATCCCACAGCATCTTCAACCATTCCTGCTATTCCATATGCCTTTATCAATGTGTTATAGCTGCACAAATCCGGCCCAATACCAGATTCTTTCAACTCCATCAGTACCCCAGCAACTTCTTCAATCCACCCTTGCTCTCCATATATGTTGATCATGATATTGTATGTATAGCTATCAGAAGCTTTACCCGATTCCCTCAAACTCTGCAAAACACTTCTGAATTTCTCCATTTCGCCTTCCTTCCCATATGCATCCAACATAGAATTGTAGGCTTCAAGCGAAACTGAAAACCCATCAAATTGCATCTTCTTGGCAGTCGATGACATGTTCCCCAAGTACTTATTTTTCCCATATGCAGCAATAAGGGTATTATAAGAGATAATGTCAACCAAGCCTCGTTTTTTAGCCATCCAGAAAACCTTTCTAGCTTTTTTGAAAAGCTTGGATTTTCCGTACACATTCAGCATAACATTGAAAGTAATGGTATTGGGGTCGAAACCACGACTAAGCATCTCATCAAAAAGCCTTGACAGCTCATCAATCGGCAAGGCACGAGCACAGCAGTTTATCACACAATTGTACATTTCCTGATCCCAAGTGATTCCAGACTTCAATAGTTTGTAATACACATCTCTCAAGTTATCTAGCATGCCACATTTTTGATAAACACGGAGCATATCACGAACAAGATAAACATCAGGGACAATGTTCTTTTGTTTGTCGATCGTCTCTAAAACAGAACAGGCACCTTTTAAATTTCCAGCTTTGACGTACATTCTTGACACAACGCTGAAGGTAATCAAGTCCAAGGCTATACCTGAGGATTTCAAATTCAGATAAAGGTTCTCCGCTTCTGTGAACAGATTCATAACACTGTAAATGTCTATCATAGAGCAAATAATGTGCAAATTAAGCCTTTCATCGGTCTTTGGCATATGCCTATATATCTTGATAGCATTCTCAAAATGACCCCCGTCTTTACAATAACAAATTAACAAATGGTACAAGTTATCCTCGAAACCATGATCCTTCCACTTTTTCCCCTGTAAAATTTTCATGGCATCATCAACCAAGGAGTGTTTCACATAAGCCACAGCCAGAATAGAGCACGATGTCTGGTCACACAAAATATGTTCATAAAAGGAACCTTTTATAACTAGGGGCACTTTATCAAACCTTTCAAATCTCTCATATGCTTGTAAAAGAATACCAAGCATAGAAGAATACTGACAACCCATCGTAATCATGTCCTCAAGTGTACTAATGGTACCCTCTTCATCCCCATTTTTCGCTTGCAAATTAATCATTGTGTACATGTTGGATGAGTTAGGTCGGAATCCTTCCCGTTTGAGTTCCTTATAGTACCATTGTGCCTCCTTGTAATTATCGGCTCTACCCCATCCTTCGATCATGGACCTATATGTTGCTTCATCAGGCTCAATTTGAACGGCTCTTAGGTTATGGAAAAGGCGGTGTGCATCTTTCATCTTAGATACCTTCCCATATCCGGTGATCAAAGTATTATAAACAATTATATTAGGGGAAAATCCAGCTTGTTGCATTGAAACCAATACCTGCTCAGCGTCCTCTAACTTGCCTTGTTGACAATAGGCATTAAGTAAGACCAACCAATTCTCCATATTCAAGATAACTTCATCTTCTCTCAAGAAACTAATTATTTTTTCCGCTTTGTCATGCAAACCCAGACGGGTATAAATTGTCACCATAGAAGAGTAAGCGGATTGACATCTAACTCCAAAATTCCTCATTTGGGAAAAAGTAAACTCCCCCTCCTCAACATTCCAACTCTTTTGACAAAGACTCATGAGCATACCAAAAGTAGCCTCATTAGGTTGAACACCATTTTCCAACATCATACGGAACCACTTGGCACCCAAACCCACATACCCTTGTTTAGAACAAGAATAAATAAGCGTATTGAAAACCTGAAAGTTAAGTTCACAACCTGACTCATTAGTCATTTCCAGAATCATCTTCTCCGCCTGATCCCAATCCCTTGCCCTACCCACCACTCGGAGAGCCAAGTTATAGGCAGTTACATTCTGCTTCAACTTTCCCTTTCTTCTCATCCACTCGAAAAAATTTAGAGCTTTGCTATCATCACTGCTCCTCTCTAATTTTTTCAAGATAAAGTTGCAACGCTCCATACTCATAGCCCCAATATCATCAATATTAACACCAGAAATACTTTCCTCATCCACAAAAATGGGTTCACTTCGTTTCTCTTTACAAGTAGACTTCGAATACGCATCTCCGATGACTCTCTTCTTACCCCGAACCCGTTTCCACACATTTCTACCACCCCTCTTAAATTCCGTAGAACGATCCAAGTCCTCCTTCAAAACAAAACTCTCAATAACACTTTCTTTATTTGAACAATGAAAGGAGCTATCAGTTTCATCTGAACTCGAAATGTTTGATACCCGGGTATCAGTTCGAGAAACCCTAATTCTGTTGAGCTTGGTGAAAGAGTTAATAAGATACACACCAGTTATATGAACATAACCACCAGTAAACGCAGAGATTGAACACTGACCCGACAGTTGTGAAGAGCTAACCGTGAAATTCGCGTTCCTGGACTCCAATGAGACGGAGAACTTCAATGCGGCCATGGAATTGACTGGTGTAAATTGCAACTTTCTTGCATCAATTCCAATGAAATTGGACTTAATTACTCAAATTCAGTTGGAGGAAAACAAATGATGAGAGGAAGTGAGTTTCTTGTAATTCATTAGACAGAGTGGGAAATTCCGAGGGAGATGAAAGCCCCATAGAGAGAGAGAGAGAGAGAGAGAGAGAAAGAGAGAGAGAGGTGATAGCAGTGCAAAACTTGGGGCGGAGTTCAGATAACGGGGTTCGAAGCAGTGGATGGAAATAACCGTTATTAGACCATCCTCGGGCAACTAAACCGACAAAACGACTAATTTGTGAATTTCTTTTATACTTCTTTTAATGTGGAAAATAATTTGTACATAGATGTTAGGAGGAAATTGAAGAATTAGATCAAGATAGTATTATTGAAGTCTTTGAGAATCTTTTGGACGATGAAATTAAAATAATGATATTTATAACATATTCGGTTGCGATACAAATTAAGATTTTACAAAAGTATTTTAAGATTTACGTATGCTACAACAATTTTTATTTTTATTTTGTTTTATGAGATACTTATTTAAACTTAGTGGTTTAATTTTTAAAAGTACTTATTTATCTTATTATTATGCGTTAATTGCATTTGTGGAATAAAAGTAAATTGTTATCTTGAAATTTATTTAACATGCAAAATGAAAGTACATATTTATTTATTTTTGCTTTATTTACAATTTGCCTGATTATATTTTAATATTTATAAAGGAATTGCTTAATGATCAGAAGAACAAATTTTGAAAACATGATGAATAGTTATGGGAACAGGGGCCTTGCTGGCATGCTGTGCGTCAAAACAAATGACATCATTTTGACGAGTAAAACACTACGTAAATAGTCATTTGCTGACACGCAACACACCTTGCTATACATTACACACAACAAGGTCTCCAATTTCCTAGTTACGATGCTCTAAGAAATTAATTTTATTTATAATTAGTCGTCGAACTCAGAAAAAAAAAATCTCGTTATTTTTTTCCTTGACAAATAAACAAGTAAGTTTTTATTTTCGTACAAAATTTATTTATCAAATGAACACACATAAAAAAATAAATTTCTTTTTTTTATTTCACTTTTTTAAAAATAACTTTACGTACAACTTTCTTAACAATGAACGAATACGCCCATGCATAAAGACACTTCACAACATAGCATATCGCCGACCTATACTGGCCACATTGTCGTGTATTGATCACCTCCAACCCTTCTTCATCGTTTATGGTAACACACATATAATTCTTTATCAACCTTGAAAACATAAAGAAGTATTACAGCTCTAAAATCTCATTCCCAATGAATTCTGATCTTGAAGACCCGAAAGTGATTTTGGAGGATAAGTAGCATCATGTAGGCTCTTACCTCTTCACTTGTTTGAATATAACAAACAGGTGATGACAATAATCAATAGAAAACGTCTACAAACACAAATAATTTGTGTAAATTCTGACACAGATGTGTCCAAAACCATCGAATGCATGTGAGATCCTCTATAATCATGTGAGCCCCACGTGCATCCGACAGTTCCGGACACAGATGTGTCCGTCTGTGCACGATTGATTTGTATTTCTGGACTTATTCTAATCAATAACCACACATAGCACAAACTAGTTTCCAAATGGTATATTCTTCTCTTTCCAAAATCTGACCAAAAAATGTGTCACCTTCTCATCTGAAAGAAAGCCCAGTAGCAGCATATGAACAAGTACATGTCCACTCAGATCCAAATGCTACTGAAGGCTTCTTCGAGTGCCCGTTTCCTGCTCAATTCTAAGCTCCACCCTCCCGCCCTTCCACCTTTCTCTGCTCTGAGTCTCATCATTTCTTCGTTATCGTAATCGTACATGTGCATGTCCTGATTTGATCCAATTGGAATGGGCTGAGGGGCCATGCCAGTCGGCCGTGGCTGCCCCATTGCCCCACCTGCAATTGTAGGAGCATAATACCCCTGTGCAGCTGCACCAAAACCTCCTTGGGAGCTCTGGCTCGTGGTCTGTTCCAAAATAGAGATTAAAATAGGTGAGAATCATTGCTATTTTCGTAAATTCAAATCCACCTTCATAAAAAATTCATGGGGTCATTGGAAGGTTAAGTGCAGATGCTCGCTTGAGATAATATCTATACGGGGATATCATTTGGTTCTGCCAAAAATACCCCCTTGCCTCTCTTTCATGAAGTTTAAGAAACCTACAGACTCTGATTATATAGGATCTGCAAGAAATATAGGTAGATGATTCAGCAAGTTTCCTGGTTCCATAATGGTAACTGGACGATATATGAAGTACAATTTTTTGTTTTCTCATTCGGCTATTTCTTCCTAAATACCAATGCAAAGTGGCCAGCTCTCATGGAAAGACTTCCTGCATTGAGAATCATATTCTCCATGTGCGGGGTCTGAATCCCATCGCAAAGCCTGGTTTGGCAGGTTATGGATGGATTTGGCAATTTATCATTCAGATCCAGTTAAAGTCGCTCCTTAGATTGAAGACTTTATGCCTAGTCCTAAGAATTATCAAGGCTATTAGAAAGTGCAGGAAATTTCGTTGTAATGAACATTGGTTCAATTCATATATAAGATGCACTTTGTGGCTAATCTGGGTTTTCATAAAACAGTACACACAATCCAAGAAATCATGAAAGCCCGTGTTATGTTCTTCTTCTCTCTTTGCCAATAATGTCGACATAGCTGAGTGGAAGAATTTTCCGGCAAGAAGCATCACATTCTTTCAAAATAGATATTTCTGTTTTGACTCAAGTCCGGTGACCTTCATACCCAAGGAACATTGAAGGAAGTGCAAGTAGGAATTACTTAAATCAAAGTCAATGTCTCCATACTTTTTTGATAGCACCTTTGGCCCATGTATCACTGGAGCAACATGGAACCTCAGCTGCTGAAAAATAAATGCATGCTTAGGTGAACATTATCATGCATCCAATATATCCACGTACCCAATTTTTCTCTAGGGCACAATGGGCTCATAATCAGGTGCACAAAAGGAGCCTATCTTTTTTAATCAGCTAAAAGCAAAGTCAACTGACAAAAGCTCCAAACTTAATCAATGATGCCGGCAACAAGGGATAATTTCATATGAAGCAAAGGAGTTAGATAAATGGTTTTTAAAAAAAAGGAATATTCGCAGCCTAAGAAGCTTAGTTGTTGCTTGAGTAGGCACTGTAAATGGAGAAAAGAAATAATAACGCAAAATAAGAATGCACAAAATCTCTCACCACATCACTATCCGGCTGTCCCTTGCTTGCGGCCAATGCTGCAGCATATTCTTCAGCCTATCACAATCAAAAATCAAGAATAAGAATACTCCAAGTGAATTTTGCAGTGCCACGAAATTCAATAGCTTCAGCGAATCTAAATTCGTGAAATAATTTCCAACTATGCAAAGGAAATAGCAAACTTTAAAACAGACCTTACGGGCTTGAGCATTAATAATTTGCTCAGCATTTTCTTTCTGGTACTCTGCAATTGTTGCTTCAATAGCAGCAACATCTATTCCTTCGATCAAGTTGAATGCTGCAAAGGAAAGCATTTTCTTCAGTAGGCAAGAGGAGGTTTTATTACCCAAAAGAGAAAAAGAACGAAACTCAACCTAAACCCGCTAGAGAAGTGAAGGGCACAAAAAGAAAAGATCCTCTCATGTTCGAAAAAGGAGATTGAAAAACCAACTCCCGAATATCTCAAAATCTCCGAGTGAAGGGGACGTAAAAAAACTTTCTCTTATACAACATGAGTAAATAGATAAAAATCATATGCAAACTAAAGAAACTCCCATATGCAAAACTTAGTCTCCCAAGGATCCAATTCTGAGAATCTTGGGAAGAAGGAAAGCAGTTTATTTAAACAAAGAACAATTCTAATAGCGAGGACAAGTACAAAAACTTACTCATATCTTCCACTTCCTCCAAGTAATCATTGTACTCTCTCAACGATGGGAAATCATCCTCTCTTTTATTAAATCTGTGAAAGTTGTGCAAAATAGACATGAAGAACTCAAACAGAAATCAAGAATCCAATTTAAGGTAATGTTTCATATGCATTAAATAGAAGCAAAGTGGCCATCAATAACCCAATAAGCTTAGTGAAGAATTGAAAATCGCGGCTTAGGATTTCAGGTGTTCAGCTTAGTAACGAAGTGATAATCATGCAATAAAATAGCTGTTTGAATTTGCTGAAGAGTATTTCATTCACCATTCTGCAATTTTTCAAGATCTGACAGATGGAATAACAAAACCATACTATAAACTTGTTGTCTACGCCACAAAAGTTTGACCAAGTACTTACAGAGTACTCAAAAAACAGACTCACGCGTACTTAGTCACCAAATCTGAAGCCAATTGATGATCAGCGAACGGGCTAGCAGAAGCATTCAACACGATGCTATGCACTATTCTAAGGAAGATGGTGGATAAAAACAGGCGAACATGGCATGAAAAGCTGCAGGAAGCTTGGCGGCACTACTTGTCTCACCATTGGGAGGAACAATATGAGAGTTCTGCAATTGTGTGTGTGTGGTGAGGGGTGCCCTGCTATATTGGCTATCGCACCTTCTGTGTTTAGGTGCTCCTAGACCAGGTTTCAACCCTTTTATTGATGTCGTTGATTACGTGGACTGAATTGGCGTAAAAGCCTATCAAATAGCTTTTTTCACATGGGAACATTTGCTTCACATCATCTATGGTGAGATCTATAATCACGGCCACAGTTTGTTTAGCCCCATCCACACCTTCCACCAGAACAACTTCTATGTCCATTCTCACCATATTATTCATTGAGTTTTCACTCTATTTACTCTTGGAGATACAATTAAGTATTCAAAGTCCAACTACCAACACCCATAACAGGGACAACGGTTTCCCCCATTAAACTGTTTAACCAGAACAATCACCCAAACCCTCGTAATTCCATCTCACTTTTCTTTCCCTAATACAGACCTAATGCCACGACACAAAAACCTAATCTCCATAAATCCAGAATGTTTTCCCCAATTTCAAAGCTTAATCTCACTCTTCTACTTCTTGATCAAGGCAATTCGAACAAAAGGAATACTTTTCCCCTTTTTTTCATGCACAGCACAAACCCTACCCAAAAACATTCAAACAGGTACTAAAAATCAAATCAACCTACGCATACAGGTGGCCACGTGAACTACATATGGGTATAGTCCGGCCAGACCCCATTAAACTGTTTCACTAGAACAAACACCCAAAACCCTCGTAATTCCATCCCCCCTTTATTTCCCCAATACAGACCTAAAACCTAATGCCATGACACAAAAACTTAATCTTCAATAAATCCAGAGTGTTTCCCCAGTTTCACAGCTTAATCTCACTCTTTTACTTCTTGATCACCCAATTCGAAAAAAAAGAATATTCCCCCTTTTCTTCATGCACAGCTCAAACCGTACTCGAAAACATCCAAAGCAGGTACCAAAAATCAAATCAACCTACGCATACATGTAAACAAATAGATACATGCACATAAAAATATATGTAGAGAGAGAGAGAGAGAGAGTACATGCTGGCGATTCTTTTGCGGATGGCCATCTCCTTGCCAAAGGGATTGGTGCCGGAGGTGATAACCATTGGGAGAAGGGGGAAAACCTCGGCTTTTACGTCTGCTTGATTTTCAGACTATTTTTGGAGAATTCATTGGGCATGTGACCATGGAAAGTGAACTACACGTGGGTGTTGTCCGGCCAGTTTCATCGGTATTTTGGCTTAGGAAAAGTTTGTGATTTTGTGCCGTAGATATAGATGTGTTCGATACTTTCTGATTGTGTCTTTTTTTTTTTTTTTAACATAATTCAAAATGTTCTTTTTTTTTTTTAACATAATTCAAAATGTTCGAGTTAACTTATTTATGTATATCTCGATTAATTTTTTGAATTATTTCAATCGTTCACTTATGGAAATTTTAATTAAAAATTAAACAAAATTATGTTTAGACTGGCTTCATAAGAGATCTCGTAAGAGTAATATCACTCTAGATATTTCAAATATGTCACCCTAGAAGAAACCAAATTTCTAAATCTCAAGTTTTGACCATCCGCCGATCCTTGGAATTCTATTCGATTGTATCGTTCACAAGATCGCGATGTATATATGTGCACCAAACAATTCTAAGTTTATTTGTATTTGAATTTGTGTATAAAAGTCTGTGTACATAAAGATTTTCTTTGGGCCAACTTTAATTATGAGATTTGTACATGTTATAATGTTTGCTAAATATAGATGTATCCAGTACCATTGGGTCATGGTGTTCACAAAATAATAAGGGACATACTTGTATCGAAAAATTCTAGGTATATTTGTATTTGAATTTGTGCACAAAATTTTTTGTACATAGCATTCATCATTCCTCTTTGGATTTTTTTTCACGTCGTAGAATTCGTCAATTGTAAAGTTTACAAAATAACAACGGTATTGGTACACCAGACAATTCTAAATATATATATTTTATTTGAATCTTAGTACAAAAATATGTGTACATAGCATTCGTCTTTGGGTTAACTTCAATTATTGGGTTTTGTTCATGTTGTAGAATCGATTAGTAATATAATCAACGTAAGAAATGTATTAATTAAATTCACTAATATATTTATTTTAAAAAATAATAATATCTTCAATTTAGAATCAAATCCTAAATTTCGACTCTTTAAAAAACAAGTCAATTTTTCTTTTGAATTGTTGATTTCTTTTCAAAGAGTTGTGTTATTTTTTGATTAAAAATAAAGACGCTTTCATGCATAAATTTTTGCACCAAACATTTTTTCATAGAGAAAAAGCAGTACTTTTTGCGTTATTGTTCAATTTTTTGAGAAAAAAAGCTTGAGCTCGGCTAGTTAAATTTTTGGAGGGCTCTAGTCTAAGTTCAAAGTCATTAAAAATTTAACGAACAAATCTAAACATGCTAAAGTTCGATTCAACTCGATTCGTTTAGAGACCTATATATGTAACCTGTCCAAAAATTTTGATACGTTCAAAATCTTATATACGAGTCTTAATAATCATGATAATTCCAATTGAAAACACTTTTATCTTTTTTCACACAATTTGGATACAAAGATAGGCTATTTTACGTATCCGTGACGAATAAACATCTACAAAGAACACCATAGCATTTATGTTAGAGCTGAAACTAACGGCTCACCGAGTGCTATGAATGCTAAAGATGCTAAAGAATATGTTCACTCCTTTTGAGACAAGTAAATACATCAAGAAATTATTGCCCCCGGAACCACACAAACATTTACGAGGAACACCACCGCACCTATGTCAAAGTTGAAACTAATGGCTCACCGAGTGCTATGAACACTAAGGAGGCTAAAGAGGATGTTTAGTCTTTTTTTAGAAAGGTAAAATACATCAAGAATTATTGCTCCCGCATAAACATTTACAAGCAACATCACTGCACCTATGTCAGAACTGAAACTAACGGCTCACCAAGTGTTACGACACTAAAGAGTATGTTTAGCCATTTTCTTAGACAGGTAAATACATCAAGTTTCCCAGCACGCCATAAACATCCTATGTCGGAGCTAAAACTAACTGTTGACCGAATGCTATGAACACTAAAGAGGCTAAAGGGTATGTTTAGTCCTTTTCGTAGGTAGGTAAATACATCAAGAATTATTGCCCCTGTCATCACCACATAAATATCAGCAAGGAATACCAACACACAGATAGATACATCAAGAATTATTACCCAGCACCGCATAAATATGCACAAGGAACACCATGGCACCTATGTCGGAGCTGAAACTAACGGTTCACCGAGTGATATGAACGCTAAAGAGTATGTTTAGTCGTTTTATTAAGACAGGTAAATACATCAAGTTTTTACAGGTGTTCAAATGATCCAGTGGCATGATCAGTGGAAATTGAAATCCACTCATATACAGCATTTCACACTACCAACGACAAACTTGTTTCTTCCAATTTCTGGAAAGAAACCCTAGTGATGTGGAAGTAAATTCTCAAGAGTCACTGACTTGCTCAAGTCCTGGCATTGAGTTTCCTGCTAAGAAGGATTTGAAGAGTGTAAGGGCTTGTTTGGGTTTATGCAAGGGGACTTCATGGCCTGCTCCCCTTACTGTAACAAATGTGAGCCCTTCATATTCCTGTGTCCACCCTCCCACCTGTTCAAAACACATCATTTTAACTTTTATACTCGTAAGGATACTTGAAAAATGACCAACATACAGAACCTTTTATGTTAAAACACAATCAGAATGACCATGCAGTAAAATTTTGAAATTTCGAGGCACGAGGGTAAAGAAAGAAGACTAAAGAAATAGGTCACAGCCTTTCTCTGAGTGCCTACAATTCTGGATTTAAGACAAGACGTCACTTTCAAGGGCAGATGTTGTTCGAGCATGGGCTGCATCTCATCTGGAAGACAGAGTGAAGCTCTAACTAGAGATGAGAAAAAGTGAGAAAAGGAATCCTTTTGAAGGCCAGCTCCCAAGGCTAATCCCGTAGGGACGGAAAAGGCCTACTAGGATGCGAGGGCAAGGGAAGGCTAGCCTTTACTTAATAGGGTTATTGCTACTAACTGAAACTAGAGCTTTTCCTCACCTATGGACTCGTTAGATGAGAAGAGGAAAATAATCCTTCGGACAGACCGATGGATTTCCTATGAACAGGGGACAGATAAACTGAACTCAAGAGTAGTGCTTTCATTCAATGATTTATGGGTTTGAAGAGATGCTTGTCACATTCATGTGAAAGAACTTCTGCTCCGACTAGCACGAGCTAGTCATGTTCATGCTCATTCTCAATCTGAAAGCTGACTCTTTCTTTTCCGGGAAATACATTTCTGAGTCTGGAGCAAATGATGATATAGCAATGAACATAAGCAACAAGGAAGTGAAGCTGACCAGCAGCTCGAAAAGGTAATGTTAGTGGGTTCTACTCACTCAATACCCGCGACCAAGTGTTCTAAAAGCATACATTTCAAAGTTCACAAGAGTGAGTTCTTGTAGAACAGAAAACAAGAAACTGAAAACCAAAACGAAAACAGTTCTTCTGGGAATGGTATTTACCTGCCCGTCTTCATACCATGCGCGCCAAGGGTGTACAGTTGGAAGCTTGAGAGCATTTACACTGTACCGGGTAGATGTAACTGGAATTACAGAATCTGTATCGCCACTGTCAAAAAAATAAAAGGTACTGGCATCAAGTAGTTATAAACCTGCCTATGACCATTTGAACATATAGGTGACTGTTATTCATTGTATGGTGACCCTAAAGTCTAGACCAATAAGGTACCCTCACTTACATAGTACTTATTCCTGGCCAATACATTACCACAATACACAATATGTGGGCCGCTCCTCATCAGCCAACAAAAGTATATTTTGATATTCTACTGCAAAATTTGACGCTACGTAATTTGTTGGGAGTACTATGTGAGGACCCGGAATATTATTTTATTTGAATGATTTATTAATTGCCCGAAATTCGATTTAACATTTATTTTATGCAAGTATAATGAATTGGAATTTATGTGTGGTGTATGTTAGACAAGGGGCTTGTGGGTGACATGTGTTACACTTGGGGATGTGAGTGTAATTGGGATTTATAAATCTATACACCAGATTTTTTTTGGAAAAAAGGCTCATTTTTCCACCCCTTCTCTCTCTCTCTCTCTCTCTCTCTACTCCCGTCACTCTCTCTCTCAAAACTTTTCCTCAAATCTTTGCTCCCAATCAAATTCCTCTTGGGACCTTCAAGAATCAGTCATTTACGGAGGATATCTCAAGCTTGATCGTGTTTATTCGCTTGGAGGAGGAGTATTCAAAGATTTCTTGATTTGGGGGTTAGGGCTTGCTTTCGAAGCTCAAATCTTTTAATCCGACACTCTAGGTAGGGATCTTTTACCTCTCTTATGTGTGTATGACTTATTTTTGGTGTTTTATGAGCTTGGATGTTGGTTTAGAGCTTGAAAGTAGAAGTTGGAGAAAATCTACAGAAAACGCGCATTTTCGGACAGTCTATGTTATTACCGGTAATAGTGTCTGTATTACCGATAATTCAGTGTCTCATTTTCAGGCAGTGTTCTGTATTATCGGTAATACAGTGTCGTTTTTAGGCAGTGTCTTGTATTACCGGTAATAGTGTCTGTATTACAAGTAATTTCGTGTTTCATTTTCGAGCAATGTTCACTATTACCGGTAGTAGCTTCTATATTACCGGTAATAGTGTATGTATTACCAGTAATTCTGTACTTTATTCTTATTGAAATCATTATCGAAAATTTGAGTTGTTGACTCTAAGGTTGATGTTTGCACTTATTCCTTGGGCATATTTCTAGGATTCCTACCACATGATAACAATGCAATATGTTATGAATTTAAGACAATGATTACGAGGCATGTGCAATACTTGAGAGTTTAAGTTGATGAAATGAAATTTGCTATGTGACATGTGACATACGTGGGGCACTTGGACAACATGATGTGTGAACTAGACTCCTTGAGAAGAATGCTAGGGTGATGGTACTAGACTCTTTCGGGAATGCTAGGAAGGCCTTGAACTAGACTCCCTGAAGGGAATGTTAGGAGTGATGAACTAGTCTCCTACGGGATTACTAGGTATGAAAATGAAAATGCACGAGAACATGATTAATTTGATTAATAACCTACGAAGTGTGATAAATGGTTCTTTAACGAACTAGTTGATGTTATTGATGTTATTACATGACCTGATTCATCTTTAGCCTTTAACTTGACTTCGTTTATGATCTCGCTATTATTGGACATTTATGTTCACTTGTCATACCATACATTTCATATCCACGTAAGATTGGTATAGATTTCTTTATTGGGCTTGTTAGCTCAGCTCCTTTATTTTCTTTTCAGGTACAACTCCGGACGTTTAGCATCGTTTGGCATTAGTGCTTGGACTGTCGCATGATTTTTGAAGAGTCTCATACATAAAGTTATTTAGCATCTTTTACTTAACCGTTTTTTAGAAGATGTATTGTAACTCTATCTTATTTTGGTGACATACTCAATGTAATATTTTGAAAATTTTATTCTATGTAAATGGTCATTGGGATGGGGTGACTCACTATGTACTTATGATCAAACTAGAACACTCATCTCCTTATGCATGGATATTTTGGGAGAATTTCATTGAGCCTTTGGCAAGGATTCTTTAATACCTACATATTTATTTAATTAGTTATGTTTTAAAATTTGAGGGCGTGACATACTACATGAAAATGTCACGCGATAATCTACGTATATTTTCTAGAGCTTGCAATACAGATCTTCCCTAATATAGCTCGACGTCTTGCTCCTTTCAATTCATTCTCTTCCCACTCTCTTGTTTAGATAAATGGATATCTTGCTTCTTGGTCCAAAGTTCTAGAACGACACTACATGATGAGGATATGGTTTTATTGAAAGATTAACTGAAGCCAATACTATAAGCGAGATGGGTCAACGTCAATGGTTGTTTCGAGATAGAATACCCCCTGAGTTAAGTAGCTAACTGAGTAGAATATGGATGCTAGGTAAATGGTTCTTCTTGTTGTTAAGGACTTTCCTGCCCTATAGACGGTGATGAGAACTAGTGCTCTCATTTATGACCACCCTGATCTAGGTTTTTATTCCTTGGTTAGGGCATAGAGCTTGGCATCAAGACATTAGTTAAATAGGGCCAACACTCTCAAAACTCCAAGAGCATTTGAACAAATGAGATGGTACTCGAAATATAGTCACCCATGCATTAGTGTTACCTGAAAGAAACGTGAGAGCCATCTTCACGAGGAAAATGATAATTTATATTCTAGACACCTTGTTAAAGTTTTTGCACAAAAGACCAAAGACAAATACCAGAAACACCCAACACAATATCAGTGGAGGTTTCACGAATTATCTCAGAGATCAGCTTGCTTATTTGGAACATATTCAAATTGGTTTGGTTGACCAACCTTGCTTCATTGCCTTTAATCCATTTGATAAGCAAACAAACATGGTATACAAATAGAATAAGCAAAATGCAACTGCAAGAAACAAGGGAAAACACACATGGATAATTCTTTTAATGTGTAGAAAGTTGCATTGAACGTTGGAATACCTGAATATCCAAATACGAACTCCTGACTGGATAAGCTCATGGTAGATGTCGAGCACCGAGGTAGGAGAATCCAACCAGTTAAGATTTACCACCTCACTGCAAAACGTATACAATGTCGTGGAACAACATCAAAAAATATGTACATGTGCAACTTGATCAGTGAGACCTCAATAATCACTGCAATATGATGCCACCCAATATAGTAACCACCAGTTCTCCAATTGCACTAGGAAATATAGGGGTTTGTGTGACTTTACGTGCATGTAGTACCCACAAAAGGAAAAGAGAATTTGTCTTCTAAGCACGAGATACAATACAAGATATACATATTGTACAATGGACATGAAAATTTGAACCCCAGGAGCAGAAATAAGTTTCGTGAACATAATCTGCTTGTTAGGATCAAAATAGCACACACCGATCAATATATGGGGGCTAGGTACATTGGTGACTTCTGTAAATGCTTCTTCCCAAAAATGTTCTAAGTTCTAATGGTCTGTCCAAGATGGGTGAATCCTATTCTAAGCTGATTATACGAAATGAAATCTAAAGAAGCAAGTAGATCTACCTGCAGGTATCCCATTTAGATGGTCCATTTCCAATTTGAACATGAAGTGCCTCTTGAACCTCAGGTTGATTGAAGTAGACAACTGAATGCTTCTCGGTGCATGGATCGTATGTCCGTCCGATATGACCAACCATCTATCACACAGTATAATATTGTATCAACAATCCAAATAAAAGATTTGGAGAAGAGCTTACATTGCATAAAGAGAAACCTTCTTCAAGCAAATTTTGTTTGAACATTTAGCATATGGAAAATGTTCATGTTCGTCATCCTTTACTTTGATATACTCGAATCCACATAAACAGAATAACCATGTTGCCGTTTAAATGACTAGGTCATGCGGATGCACGTGTCATATGTGTCTACTTGTCGAATTGTTCTTTCTCGTACCTAAGGGCTCAAAAACAGGACCATATTCCAAGTTTTGTATGTTTCATTCATTCATTTGGCGTAAAGCTGTTCAAAGCTAATGGCGCCTATTTACAACTTTCAGGGAGAATAATAACAAGTTTTATAACATATAGGCTAAGTTATTACTGAACTTTCAGCACTGCCAACATGTTATACATAGGATGGAAGTCTTCCAGAGTGCTTATAGGAAAGAAAAGGTTTTAAAGATTTCAGAAGCTTCTTT
Organism: Arbutus unedo; assembly: GCA_014822125.1. Taxonomy (NCBI): domain Eukaryota; kingdom Viridiplantae; phylum Streptophyta; class Magnoliopsida; order Ericales; family Ericaceae; genus Arbutus; species Arbutus unedo. Next base: position 20,150 of record JABCMJ010017235.1, read on the forward strand.
GCAAAGAAATTAATATACACCAATTTTGAACCCCAATATTATTGCCAACATGTTGATACAAGGAAGTAGTGCCCAATATTATTGGCACCAACTAGCCTACTGGATGTTCCAAGAACCCCAGTAACTTGAGAAAGCAAGGAATCTGTGAACACGGAAATTCATTGCAACATACACCAAGAGGTTATATTCTTCTAAATAAATGTCTAAATGAGTCGACATTTTTTGTGACACCCCATCCCACACCGAAAGTTTACATGAGTAATTTTGGCTATATAAGTAACCATGTAAGCTACTACTTATAACTTGGGTTTAAATATTTTGGGCCATATGGTAAGGCTACAATAAGTTACTGAGCCATGAGGCACAACAAATAGTATTATAGCAACCTGTGTACACGACTGAGTGGAGCTAGGAATCTGTGTGGGGACCATGGAAAAGACACGTGAAATACCGTGGTGACTGTGATCACTAGAAAAAAGACCCGTGAAATATAGTGGTGGCTCTGGGATTCAACCCCTTGTAAGAGCACGAGGTCATAAAGAAAGGGAGATTGTGACACCCCGTCCACGTAGAAAGTTAACAAGGGTGATTTTGTATATATAGATAACCTGTAAACTAAAGCTATTACTTATAACTTGAGCTTAAGCGTTTTGAGCCATGTGGTTAGACTCCAACAAATTTTGAAGCAAGTGGTATACATGGGGCGTGACATTTTCAATGTGCCCATACTTACACGCCATTTCTTCACTTGCTGACTTAATAAGCTAGAACTAGCGGTGCATGAAGGAGTGAAGATGCTATATGGATCAATATCTCCAAGTTCCTCGTAAGCAATATCCATAGCCTTATCACACTGCTCAGTGGAGTGTATAAACGGCACGAAATCGCATAAAAGATTCAGCTGCTTATACGTCTCATCAGAAATCATGCCAGCTGACCACATGAACTCGAAAATTCCCAGATGGTCATGGTAGTCATCAGTTAAAGCATTTCCAACCTGCATAACATATCCATTTTTACTTGTTAAATTTGCTTCACAAGGACAAACTTAAGTGAAGTCTCAAGAATATTACATACCATGTAACCTTTCAAATTTATTGTTTTCTCATTTGTTGCTGAGTTATACCTCGCGATGGCTTGGCTTAACTGAGGAACATAGTGTCCTGGAAATGAACAACATGATTCAGCTAAATAGGAATCAATGAGTTTTTGAAGAGGAGATATGAAACCACTTTTGGCTTCACTTATACTTTGTTGGAATATCCATTCTCTCTCTTTTTCGTTTTCGTTTTATTTGTCCTAGTTGTTATTTTTCATGCAAATAGACGAAGAAAAAAAAATCAAGTGATGCATTACAAGATACCAAATGTACCACAATATGACCAAGCAAAAACATCCCAAAATACCACCAATTGCACCACAATATCTCAAGTAATGTGATAGTGAAGTGTCTCTTATACAATAGTTTACTAAGCATCTACCTGCATAACTCTCTCCTATGACGTAGAAGTCCCTTCCTTTATACGCAGGAAAACGCTCAAGCCACTTCAATAAAAATGCAAGAGAGTCCGAAGCTGCCAGCCAAAAGAAATATGTAAATAATCAAATGCGTACAACAATCACTATACATTCGGAAGCAGAAGTATGACATATGAAAAGGGTGAAGTAGTACCAGTTCTTTTATCTCCATTGCTCAGCAAATCAGATGAAGTGTTTGAATAGGAATAACCAACGCCAACAGGGGAATCAAGAAATAGAATATTGGCAACTGCAAAATGGTAAAGTGATTAGACGCTGGTGTTTCTGAAACTTGTAATACAAATGTTATATGATAGCATTACTCTGGAAGAAGTCAGCTCAATAAGTTTAAGCCATGTCTCAGGCATGACCTAAAGCATGGGTACTGACACGCGGACATATTATTTCTCTAAAATATAGGACACTGACACATTTGGGATACGTTCGATAATATATATCCAAAAATGTTGTTATGTATTATGTCACTGTAATATACGTTCCAAATTATGTAGTAGATAAGATACAATAAATTTTGAAGAATCTAAATTGACAACTCAATAATTTCTTAAAAAATAGAGCATGGAAATGATTAGAAATCCTTAAGAAATCTTTAAAAAATTCTAAGTGAATTTAAATACGATTAGTTGTAGGTACTGCTATTATTCACTTTGGATATCACAGTGATATGTCAAATTTGAAAATCTTTGATAATCACATTTATCAAGTGTCCAAGAAGTGTTGATCACGAAAGCAAAAGAAATGATGGAGAAATAAAATCAATGCTTTAGCTTCTTTACTTCAGTTTTTCCTTTCTCTATACAAATCACACCACAAAATCTATGATCCAAACAGGGCTAAACCTTGCAATAGTGGATCTCTTTCAGTGCACAAATGTAAGAGACCGTTCCTTTTACCAACGTTGGTTCCAAGGACCATTAGAGAGCAGAGACAGCTATTTTAATATGTATGAAAACAATCATAAGACCCTATATACCTTGGTTCCAAGCATAAGGGTTCAAATAAAGAGTCTTCCCATCTTTCTCAATGTGAAAAGGTCCAATTTCCTCAGCCATCCCATAAGCAATTGATGAACATCCAGGCCCTAAAGAAACAGCCATTGTAAGCAAACTATTTTCATTAAAAAACAGGCATGGCAAAGGAAGATTAACAATTTAACTTACCCATTGATCAGTAAAGCAATAAAAACGACATACTTACACATTACATGTGCTCATAATATGTAGAAGTCTAAATGCTTTGAGACAGATTAACTAGAGGTGCCGTGACCTATATTGTCGAGTCCGACAGACGGTCAGGCCTTTGATCAGTCTTAGCTGATAGAATAGATCAAAAACAGCTTACATTATTTCATTTGAAGCGTGGCCCTGACATTAGTTTTGAGTGAAAAAACATTTCTTTTGATTTCTTGTTCTACCATTTCCGAGGACTTTCAGTGCCTGCTAGCGTTGTCGCAGATGAGTAGAGCTGTTTCGGTGGCAAAAAAAAAAATACCTCTGTCGTGCTTTTCCTTCTATAGGTCCGACTGTCTTTAGACGATTAATGAAGACTCACTTATGCTAAAAGCATAAATACAAGAATAGAAGAGTATAACTAGGTATGCATATACACAATAGATTAATGTACAGAATTATGAAAGACATATATGAGGATGAATTCATGCACAAAAATATGGAGATGGAGGCAAGAGAGGCATGAAGGGACAAAGTAAATATCTTTCTTTTCAAATTACAGTGCAAAATGTTAGGAAAATCTAGAACCAAAAGTGAATACACCCACATAGAAAATCTAAATTGAAGCAAGACAATAAAGACAAGCACAAAATTGGTATGTCCCTAATAAAAAGTCACCTCCATTAAGCGAAAGAAGCAGAGGCTTGGAAGAAGGATCACAGCAGGCTCAGAAAACAAATACTAGAACATAAAAAATATAGCAATGTATGCACGTTGCAAATGCTACACGCGTACATGTATGAAAGGGGAAGGTGACTTTCCAATATATGAGCTAGGAACCCCTTCTTTTGAACGAGTCAACAAACTTTTTCCCTCCGTAGAGCGAAATAAACACGAGAAGGTTTTAGAAAACTCGGAATTTTCACTTAAAGGCCAATTTCTCTCCATAGACTCAGATAAAAATCAAATTGTTTTGAACCTCTTTTTGACTTAAAAAGGCACGATTTGAGAAAGAACAAGAACAAAGAAGAAGGGGGGAAGCTACCTATCCTTAAGAGCTAGGATCACTCTTAGGCGATCCTTGCTGGAGGGACAAAATTGGTGAGTATCGTTATGTTCAAACTACAGACAGACCAATGTAAGGAGTAATTGAAGTTGAACCACATATCACAAGGACAACTTAAGGAGTGTAGTTGTCTGGAAAGGAATAAAACTGGAAAGAAGAATATGCAAAATACTGCTCTACACCCCCAATCAAACTGAAAAATAAGGGTACTGGTTTTACCATCCAGTTAATACTTTTGGACAGAACCAGCTAGCTCAGGGTTCTAGCAGCACTGACTTGCCAGCCGAGCCAACCAAGTTTTTTCGTGTTGTCAAACAGTTGAAAAATGGTTTCTTCATATTGTCAAATAGTTGAACAATGAAATAGATGGCAAATGCCAGCTTATAAGAATCAAGAACCAAAAGTGAAAATACCACATAATAACCCAAAGGTTGTGTAACTGTACTTGGGTGCATTGAGGTTGCAGGTTCAACTCTATAAAGCTGGTATCTTTGTCGAGCGATTGGGTTCAAGTTCACGTAGTGCAAATTCTTCTAATATGCGCCAAAAAATATTAATCAAAGCAAGACAACAAAGACAAAAGCAAGAAGGCTATACTTCTAGTTGAAAGATTTACTGCCATTAGCCAGAGAAAATTATTGGCCCTTAGCAATTTTACCAGCCAATTAATATAGCTAGGGCAGGTGGTGGACTCAATTCAGTAGTTGTTATTTTGCTTGGGGCTGCCGCCAATATAACACTTCACTCTTCTGCCTCAATAGCAGGTGGACAAATAAGTGCACTAAATAAAGCAAAAAAGAAAAGAAAGGGCTACATGTCGAAAATGCCCAAAGGGAGGGGCGCTTGTTGGTAAGGCTTCAATTGTTTTCCAAAATGATAGAAGATAAAAAAAAATAGCTTATCTAGATAAGCTGAACTGACGGTAGGTCTTGTTAGTTGAAGTGCAAGTGTCAAACACAGCTTTACCTAATACAGACTGGTCAAATTCTATAATGAGATTCGAAAAGAGAGTTTGAACTTCGAATCCAAGCAAGACAATAAAGACAAGGGCAAGAACAGTATACTTCTAACTGAAAGATTCAACTCTATTGAGCCAAAATCATAACTTTTTAAGAAAAACATTGCCCTTAAATGATTCTACAGTCCAAGTACTACAACTTATAAAAATGAAGAACCAACAATGAAAACACCCAATTAGCAAATATTAGTCAAAGCAAGAGAATCAAACCAACGACTAAAGGGCATATGCAAATTGAAGGATTCACCTCCATTGAGCCAAAGAACCAAAGGCTTTGAAGAAGGGTCATCAACAGCCTCAACAAACCAATAGAAAAGAGCCCTCCCAAATTCCTCATTCACCGTGACATACCCAGAATAGTGCCCAAAGCTTACATTGAAACTTTGCCCAGGAAGGTCCAAAACCTTATCCAACAGTTGTTGAGCATTTGGGTCTGAAGAAAAAGTGGATCCACAGCTGCCTATCCGGAGATTATAGACGAAAATATACATACATAGCACAAATCCCCATTTCAGATTTGGCATGTTTGTGGGTTTTTTGTGGCGGCTAATGAATAGGTTACCCGGAGGGATCTGACTGGGGAGGGAAATTTGTAGTTGGGGTGTAGATATATATACATATATATGTATATGTATATGTATAGATCTATGGGTATGGGAAGGGAAAAGGGGAAGGGAATATAGTTGGGTCAATGATGCAATGAGATGTTAACGTATACTGTTTTCATGCCTTTGTTTGTTATTGTGAGTCTGCTGACAAGTGCAAGGAACAGTTTTAATTGGTCATTGGCTGTAAACAAGAATGATTCTTTTTTTTCTGAAATTGGACAATCAAAACAAAAATAGTTGTCCAGATAAAAAGGAGGAGGCTATGAGTCACCTACCACTACCAGTCTACCAGTCTCTTCCCATTTTCCAGGAAAATTATTGTTTGCTTGCTTCAAGAAAATGGAAAATTCGTGCTCCACAAGTTTGAGAAACAAAAATACCATTTTTTCAGGTACATGAGTTCCTATAAAAATAAGAAGGAGAATGCTAAACACACTTGGTAGATAATGTATAAAAATATGTGATATCCGTAAATATCAATAAACTGTGTATTGATATTCGTGTTTTTATTTTTTATGTGGTTTAAACTATTGATTTGCCTAATTAATACGTTCACGATGCATATCATATGAGCAATGCTACTAACACATTACGTTATACATTATATCCATGTGATATTTACTAATTTGAACACATATTAAAATTTATAGAATCCATTTTTATACTTTATACTTAAAATAACATGTCACATAGACATAATATATCATTTAATATACAAATTGATGTGTTGGTATACGTATTCATATCATATTTCATGTTTACTTGTGAACATTAAAGTGAAAATAGAACAAAGGCTCACATGCAAATTGAACCCTTAAGGCTCTGTTTGGAACTAAGAAAAAGAAAGAGAAAAAAATAAAATAAAAAGTTTCATTATTGTTTGGTTTATAATTTGGAAAAAAGAAAATAATTCAGAGAATAATACTCGTGAAAAAGAGAGGAGAAATATTTAAAACGAAAAGTGCGATGAAAGTGGATTTTTTTTTTACTGTGTTTAATCATTTTATTGGCTATTTTCTCTTCTTTTTCCTCCCAAACCGAATAATGGAAGAAAAAATATTCAATTTTTCTCTTTCTTTTCCTTTTCTTCCCATGTGTCCAAACAAAATGTTAATATGGTATAAGTTGAAAACGTGAGAAAATAAAAAAGATTTGTCTTGGAATTGAAAGTCCAATATTAGATTGGTTCAAAATTAATGTCAGCATGAGTTGGCAAAGATTGAAATCAAAGAAATAGTGAGTCTGATTGAGAGATTGTAAGAATCTTCTCACAAATAAAATATTTGTTACTTCCGTGAATTTACCTTGAGTTGTGTCCTCTGTGATTGTTTGGGTATGTATTAGGTTTATTAATTTCATTTTCCTTGAGTTCCAAACATAGTGCAAGAAAAAAAAAAGTTTAGAAACACAAACCATGCATTCTTGCACTGACGCAAAAGTGAACCTTCTTCTTGAACACGATGTCACTTCGTCAACCTTGTCAAAACTTGTCGCCCTAGTCGCTTATGTTGCCCTCCGCACCTTGAGATTCATTCGCTTGCATCTTTACACGCTACACTTGTGTAACCTGACGCCTCTCTTCTTTGCTTTCTTGGTGCCCAATATTTGCACACTTCATCTCAACACGACCTTGAAGCCTCTACAAATTTTTCACCATTTTGCCTTGTAACATCACCTTGTCTCCCTTGTAAACCCTAAGAACTCCATTTTTGGATGAGAACATATAATCTCTTGAATCCAAAGTTCTCAAAGAGATTAGATTTTTCCTCAATCCAAGCACATGCCAAACTCCGGTCAATGTCACAATTCTTCCATCGGCCATCTAAAATTGTACCATTCCAATTCCAACAACTTTATTTATCATGTTGTTTGTCATTCTAACAGTACTATCATCACAAGTCTTATATATACAAAAATATTTTCTATTGGAGCACATATGTAACAAACAACCGAAATTCACAACCCAATCAAAAAGCTTCGTACCTTCGAAAATCACGTTGAACAAATCACCATCATTTTTGGCGTAGCTCTCAACAATTGCCGCTTCGACTTTCTCCTTCCCTTTCTCCTTCTTCACTTTAAGCTTTGGGCAAGACTTCAAGATTTGTCCCTCTTCCTTGCAATAGTAGTATTTTCTTTTGCCAATTCTCCGAGACTCTCCACCTCGCTAGTGTGAACGCGTCCTTGACCAATTCTTCTTTTCGATCATTCGCCCTCTAGCCTAACAATCATGTGATGCAACCATGACACGCTCATCCGGTACCCTCTCGCTCTCCTTCCTTTGCATTGACTCGTGGAATATGAGTGTAGCAATGACCTCATCAAGCTTGAGTGTGTCTTTCTTGTACATCAAAGTAGTCTAGAGATGCTCGTACGACGGCAGGAGTGAAACCAACAAAATAATTGCCTTGTCTTCTTTCTCAATTTTTGCACTAATGGCTTCCAACTCTGTTAGTAGCCGATTGAACTCATCCAAGTGCTCATTGAGGTTTCCTACTTTCGTACCTATGCAACGCGTACAACTGTTTCTTTAACAATAACCGACTCGTCATAGACTTAGACTTGTACCTACTATTCAATTTTGCCCAAAGTTTCGCCGGATCCGTTTCATTGATAACTTCCCGAAGAGTGTTATTCCCAAAATACAATTGGATTGTGCTATTTGCAAGCTCCCTTATCTCCTTCCATTTGGCATCCTCCATCCCTTTCGGTTTCTTGGACTTCGTCTTGAGCACTTTTACTAAGCCCTCTCTCGTCAAAATATTCTTCACCCTTTGTTGCCAAAAGAGTAAAGTCATTATGGCCGTTGAAAGGCTCAACTATAAACCCGTGACCTTTCTCCGCCATAGATTACCCGAACTGGCTCAAAGGAACTTGAAATATAACCCTTCGAGGCTGTAAATACACCACTTCTGCAATATGGAGATCAGATCTCGAAAAACAGACCTATTCCTCTTTGCCAGGGAATATTCCCCGCTGATTGTGCAAATTCTACTGACGTAGCACTGCCACATGTCCTCTGACTTAGCACTCCGCTGACTTGGTTGTTGATGTGTCCTGTCGCGTGTCTACCACTTGGAGACCAATGTGGTAGCTGACTTAGCTGCTGACTAGACCTTTTGATCAGTTGATTGGACCGCTGATGTCAGGAGTTGACGTGGTCGTCTTCTACCTCCAAGCAACACGTGAATGACACGCGCACGAGTAGATCTCACCCGCTTCCAGCGCGTGCAGCTTCTCCGGTGGTCGGGAATTTTTTCATCTTGTCGTGACAAACACAATCGTGTGGTCAAAATCAATTTTTGAACACTTTGAAAAAATGGCAAATTTGACAGTGTGCTTGAACCATTTCCTACGCTCAACCTTCGCTATGATCCCATTGTTGGGGATTGAAGAATCACAAGCGCACACACAATGGAACAAAGTTTGAGAGAAATTTTTTGCTTTATATAAACACTATACAAAGTTACAAAAAAAACTCTGAAGGGAGGAGATTCTCAACCTCAACTCACTCATTCACTCTCTCTCTTTAGTTTGTAATCTCTCTCTGCCTCACCCACTGTGCACATACACAGCCTAAAGCAAAATTGTCAATCTTGTCTCGTACCAGTCGGTATGTCCTGTACTGCCCTCGTAATAGTACTGGACCATTGGAGTACCGTTCTGACAATTGTTCCGGCATGTTTCGGGCTATTCCAGACAATACCGGCTGGTACAGTACCGTACCGGTCTGTATTTAAAAAAATAAAAAATCAATTAATATTTTTTTGAAATAATTAGGCATAATTTGAGGTTAAAATCATCTTCTTCTTTTTTATATTTGGTGATTTATTTTTAAATTGTGATGCTTTATTTTTATGTTTAGTATGATTTTTTGTTAAAATATGTATATTAATTTTAGCGATAAATCTAAAAACGGTACGCCGGTACATACCGATACCGGTACATACCGTATTAATAACAAAATCGGTACGTTCACCAATACGAGATTGATAACTTTGGAAAAAACCTCGCACGCAAATGATGAGGTATGCGTCTCTTTTTGTGATTAATTCATCTTAAAATGTACTTTGGTCTATGAAGCACGCGTACACGTTGTAACACACAAAATCGAGTCCTGTAATAAAGACAAGAAAAAGATGCACAAAGTAATATTTTATTGATTTAAATGTAAAATGGATACAATCTCTATTATGTTCTTCGTAATGAAAG
>JABCMJ010017236.1:0-10913 GCA_014822125.1 Arbutus unedo
TTAGTCAAGTAAAAAGTCTTAGGCTTGTTTGATTGTACTCATCGTTCATTTTGTCTTTACTTATGCCCCTACTGAAAGTCTTGTATATATAAATTTGGTTTAAAACTTACCCATGAGTCATTTTTTCGGTTTTTTTTATTGGTCAGTCATTTTTTTCATTACCAACGTGAAGTTCGGAATTCGAATTAGACTTTTCAAGGGAATCTCGTGAACTTCTGGCTAAATCTGCAAAACATTCAACACTAAGTTAGTGCCAACCAAGTTTGGGTCTCTGGTAGGTACTCCGACGATCAACGTTAACCTTTTAAAAAGGGTAAAAGAAACTTGAAAGTAGAGGGACTAGTGTGAGCTGTGCACCTGAAGCAAGAGTGCCCTAAGAATATTTATAGAGGAGGAACCCAACAGCCTGCCTGAGGCTCTGGCCGAGAATGTCATGTCATGGTTGGGAATCACAGTGCTTTTGCCACGTGTCCAACTACTGTGCGGATCAAATGTGCATGTCTGGATATCTAGTAATTGATTCGTCCACGTTCTTTCGTGCAACCATCTGCAAAGTGGGGAGTACATATCCACATGGTTGAACCGAGCGTAGAACTTTCGGCAACATGAACAGAGGTCAAGACTCAACAAGTTCCCTCTTGAAGACGAATGTTGGCCATGTGGGTGCTTGGTCGGGTGAGTAGCCAAAGTTGGACCATTCAAGCCTACGAGTTGAGAGAGTGGCCGAAGCTCACTTGGGCCATTCGAGCCTATAAGTCGACGATCAATAAAGTAGTTCTTGGGCCTCTCTAGCCTAGGGCCTAACATAGACAGGCCGAGGGCAGTTTCGGCCCACTGTTGTGCAAATTTAGCCTACCACAACCAAAATGATATTAAAGACACAAATATCAAATTCCACGTCATATATTAACAATGAACTTGTAACCACTACTAGAAATTACACATTTTGTGACTAATTTCCGTGATCAAATGCGATTTGATCATTGAAAAGTACACAATTTGTGATCAGATTATTTTTAGTCACTAAATATAGAACAATTATTGACCGAACTTTTTTTTTAATCACTAATGAAAACCTTTATACTGTCGTCATTATCGGTCAACATAATTTTTTTTTACATAAATTGTTGACCATAATAATGGAAAACAAGGAATTTTATTAGGAATGTGAACAAAATTCCAACCCCGCACTCAAATCCAAAAGTATAAGCTTCATAAGAAAATATCTACAGGCCCATAAGACTTGCCCATTAATCGTTTTTGCCATGCCAAAATGATATTAGACAAAAATGCATAACTCCACATCATATATATCTGATACAAAGAACATGAAACAGTATAGGAAAGACTAAAATCTTTAAATTAGGGATGACTATTAGGGAAAAACGTTTTTTTTAATAGTGTCACATGTTGCTCGTAGAATTTACGTCTCTGTCACAAAAAGTAGTCGTTAAGATAATATAGTATATATAGATAATATGCTTAGTGATAGTACATGATATATCACTTCCAGTTTGTCGGGTTCTTTTAAAATGTGACTTACTATTTTATTATTTACGAGTACAACTAATGTACGTTTACGTTATCTAATTTGACTAAAGTAGTTGACGAGTTTGATTTGATTTAATGTTGACAACAGCATGCTTTCTATAAATAAATAGGATTCGGATATGGTAATCAATATGTTATTGGAAATTACGTTAAAAGACACATTCACCATTAGGGATCTAACAACACGTATTCTAATAGTGTTGGGATTAGAGACCTGCTTTTAATATTTTCTTCCTTTTATAATCACAGTAAAACACACATTAATCACCATTCCATTGTCTTTTATGCAACTAAGAAGACACTTATATCAATGCTAAAACTATTAGTCTAATAGATTAGGTTGATATCATGAGTAAGGAGTTGTTTGATAACTCATTTTTAATACTTAAAACTGAATAGGTTAAGTAAAAAAATATTAAGTCGATTTGATAACGAAACTTAATACATTAAATTTCTAGCAAAAATAAATAGTAAAAAATTAAGTAGTTACCCCCCTATTTAATTGAAAAAGCTGAACACACTCAAAAAAGTTTTTGAAAAAAAGGTCCGTTTACCACATTGCCGACTACCGTTACTAATCACCACCGCCACTTGCCACTAACCACCACCGCCACCACACTGACCACAACTGGCACTACCACCCGTCACCATAGTGCTGAACAACGCCACTAACCATCACACTACTGACCACCACCATCGCTAACCACCAACGCCACCCGTCACCACTACACCACCGACCATTGGCAATGTACATCTGCAATGCAGAATAAAGATTCCTCAATATGATTTTGGTTCAAGAATCAAAAGCAAGGCATAATATCAAGGTGGTATTATGCTTGCTTTTGAATTTTGTTGAGTGCTTGTTGCAAGATGATTCTCCCGTTGCTGTTCTCTTCTAGGCCAATTCATGGCTTGCTTCTAATTTTTGTGGCTCATAGCATTACATTGTCAATGTTTGCATTCAGGTCAACGGAAAAAATAAAACTTTGAACAATAGATTGTTTAGGTCGCTTAGTTTTCTATTCACAATTTTATTATCTACGGAAATAATTTTACTGGAATAATACAGTAAATCCAGTAAAAGTGTTGCATGCTATTCTATTTTACGGATATTGCGCTATGTTAATTAGATGTGTTGAATTAGTTCATTGGGAGGTTGAAAATTTTATTTATTCTCTTCTTGTTATTTTTTTTTTTTTTGGCCAAGTAATAAGACTATTTAGAAGCATTGAATGTTGGATATCTATTTTCATGGATGTTTACAAGGATGTCAACTTATCCTATTTTTGTGATTTTTTTTAGACATGTACTAGTTATTAATATTGTGGATTATTTTGGTATTATGTTAAGTACGATGAGAGATGTACATGAATATTGTGTATGAATTTTTATTTGGATAAATTTATGTAATAGATGTGGGATCGATTATGATGTTATTTTTGTTCTATATGAAAAAAAATGAACAGGTGTAATGACAAATCAAGTGTATATTAAGACCAATTGGTATTATGTTATGTACGATGAGAGATTTATATCAATATTGTGGTTGAAACCGTTGCTAAAACAATATTTGTACCAACACTTGGAAAACCGTCGGTATACTCTTACAGTGACAGATATCTCCCGACAATTTGACCGACGGTTGTTTGACCGTTGGTATTGCTTTAGCAAACGGTTTTGTCATTCTCTAGCGACGCTTCGAACCATTTATAGATCTCAATTTTCTTGTAGTGTATATTCACCTTATCCCTTGTACAATTTTAATCGCTGACAAATGACTTATTACCTTATTCATCACTGTCCAGCTATCTTCTTGTGTTGCAGAACTTTCATGTTTCTTCAACTATTTATGTTCTTTATTGTAAATAACTATGCTTTTCTCTTCGTATTGTAGCAATTTTATATTGTCATTTTGGTGATATATAAAATTTTCTTACAATCAAACAAGCCTAAGACTTTTTACTTGACTGTAAGTCATTTGATTAAGACTTACTCCTAACTTTAAAAATTTTATCTTTGCCCAAAAGTACGCACTAATCTATTGACTTTATCAACCTACTCTATTAGATTAAATGGTTTTAGCATTTTTGTCTTCTTAGTAGAGTAAAAAAGCAAAGCAAATGTGAATGAGTTTTTTAGTGCATGTGATTATAAAATGAAAAATCATTAGAAGATCTCCAATCCCAACACTCTTAAATAGGTGTTATTAAATCACAATTGGTTTGTCCATACGTGATATGTGTTATAGCTTATAAAGCTCCATTATGGAATAAAATCAACTCCGTATATATTTACTAATTTTACATTTAAAGGTGTCCTACCATACTAAAAATCTATGACAATTACCATTTTGTGGCCCTTGTATATTCAGAATTTTGTATGTTTTTTTTTATAAATCAAAGTCACAAAAAATTAAAATATGAAAGTTATATACTAGTGTAAAAGTGTGCAACGAATCCAGTTTCCCACCACCCCATGTTGTGAAAAAAGTGTAACAATACCCAAAAAATATTTTTTTAAAATAAAATAAAAGAAAGACCACCTGCCCTTTTTCCTAATCACAAATATTTGTGTTTCTCAAACCAAATATTTAGATCGCGCTCGTCTATTTGTTGTAAATGCTAGAGTTCATTTCTGTAGTTAACTAATTTTCAGTCGTCCTCGACAATGTTAATAGTTTTGAAGTTTTACAACAAATAAATATTATTTTGTTTAACAATACTTTGGTGAATATATATATATATATATATGGCACAAGGTTTTTGTTAGTTTAGTATTATGCAACCAAGCATTTGATTCAAGGGTTTATTTGCACAACTCAAAAGAATCAAATTTTATTAGAAAATAGAATATCCCTCACCAGAATAAAAAATTTATTATAAACAATAGACTGATTCGTCAAATTCTATTTTGTGTGTTAGAACAACTTACTGTCAAAGACTTAGACGCCGTTTGATAAAACTTAAAATTGAAAATTAAGTATTGAAAATTGAATACTAAATTTTTTAAGCATAAAAATTATTTGTTATTATTGAAATTTAAACACTGAATTAATTAAGTTGTTTGGTCTAGACAAGAAACTAAACTTTGAAGTTTACTAATTCTCCAACTTAAATATATGCTCACAAGGAATGGTAGATCACACACATTTTTTTAATCAACCAAAATAAATTTTATTAATCTTTTGATTATGGGATACAAAATTAAATGGTCCAATAAAAACCATGGCTAGGATATACACAATGAAACTAATAAAATATAAGGTTAAAAAAGTATAATAATTTACACAATTTAGGCAACATGATAATGCAATTACTTTAAAATTTATTAATCACTAAAAATGTTAATGGCAAAAGTACCAAAATTACATTTAAAGTTCAAGAATAGTTGATATTGTTCAATCACGTTATAATAATTTCTTCAGTCAGATGTCTAGGCTTTTTTAACTTTTCATTAGTTTTATTTCTGGACAATATGCTCCGTCATAGTCAGAAGCATAGTCAAGAGTCACCTGCAACGTTGTTTCTGAAACAATAGGGCTTACGACACACCAAGCTCCTCCTGATGTTATAGGCATGGTGGTGGTCGGAGGTGATAAAGCAGTGGTTGGTACAGTGATGACGGTGGTGATCAGCAGTTGTGATCAACAATGTGGTTAGTTTGTTGTAATTAATTTATTTTTTTGTCTTACGTTCTAGATTTCAAGATTTTCATGCATAACATGAGAATATTAATTGTGGTTTGATATTTTTTTCTTGTTTGTACTAAAAGAAAAATTTGCAATTGTTAATTCTGCCAGAATGTTTTTTGGATTCTTACTTTGTCAGGAGGAGAGAAATAAAAAAAATACAAAACCGTGATCCATAACCTTACAAAGTTCCTTGGAAGCAAAAAATCCAAAATACATACAAGTTGTTTTCAATTATTTTTTTTACCTTCTTTGATTTATTTTATTTTATTTCATTTTTCTCGTTATTTATTGCATGTCTCATGCAACTCCAAAATTAAATGAATTAATTATTGTATTCATAAGCAATTCTTGTATAAAACAAATAAACATGACTTTTTATAATAAGACGAAAAATAATTCAGCAATAAAGTTAGGCGAAACTTAGGTGCCAGAATTCTTGTGTTCATAAATGACATTAAATTTTTTTTTATCGGCAAATGCAAAAGATAATAACAATTATATTGGGTAAAACCTAGAACGCTACGTGATTTTGGAAAATCGTAGCGTAATGTCTAAAGATTTTTCACCAACCTGATATCACATGCTTCTGTTCATAAATGAGAATTATATTTTTTTATCGACAAATGAGAATATATAAATTATTTAAATAACAACTATATTGGATAAAACCTGTAACGCTATGTGATTTTGGGAAATCGTCGCATAATGTCCAAAAACATTTCACCACCATCTATCACATGGACACTCATAACTAGTTGTGTAAACTCTAGGAGAATGTGTAATAACGAAAGACGAGAGTATACAACTAAGCTCCCAAGAGAGAAAATGGGATGAATTACACGTTGAACTTATACTTACCATTCATAAGTTGAAGCACGTTGATCAATGGCTAGTGCGGAGTGTAATTTTATTCACTCTCTTTTAAATAAAGTGAATATTACTTTCATTTTTATTGGTTGAAATTGTGCACGTCCCGCCTTTAGAAAATATTTTTTTGTAAGGATGTGACCATCTCAATCAATGAGAGAGAAAGTAATGTTCACATTAAAAGTGAACAAAATCCATTTCGGGTAGTGTGCAACAACTTAACTACGGTGACTTCTTAGCCCATTTTTGTTTCATGGTCGAGGCATTTGGTAGGTTCAGAAATCACACCCATTCTAATACCGACTAGTCGTCGGGCGGCCAATTCCATCGATCTAGTTACGGGATTCTCATTTAAAACTAGAGTTTTTCCCCTATATAAATTAGCCCAATAAGAGTTGATAGTACCTGAGAGACTTTGAACTTGAGACCTTAGAAGGATCATACCCCTCTAAGTTCGAAGCTTTAACCACCGGACTAACTCTTTGGAGTTATACCAACCCATTTTTTATATCAACTGTTCACAACCCACCCTTTTTTGAATTCAATCACCAATTCAAGGCTTGAGTAATTACATTTTGTTTTGGGGTAAAGAGATATTCATTTAAAGAAAGCAATCTTACACAAATCAAGGAATATATATATACCTTTCAAACAACAAAGAGCACAGCTAAGCGGTACAAAACTTTTTCTGATGGATTTATCAACAATTAACTTTGTAGCCGAATCGAGCCTTTAAATGTTATATAAGACGGTCGAAGAGAGCCTTTAAATGTCTTGATCAAAAACTTTGTAGCCGAATATAATATACCATGGAAGGACAAGCAAGCTTCCTTAAAATGGTAATAAAAGATTTATCACCGGTGAGCCATGAGATTTCAGTATACCAGTTGAGATGTGGTTTAGAATGAGCTTACATTCGATGAGAGAGCAAATGGCTAAGGAAGATGGAATAAGTCCCTAAGAAATGAGCTTATCTTTAGTTCTTGGCATTATGATCTTTATAGCCATCCATAACATAAAACCGTGTTATGCATTTGGGGAATCAAACTAGTTCACACCAATGCACAAGAGAGCCATGGGATCTAATAGCATCCCACACAGTTGTACCATAGTAGACACGAGAGAGAGAGAGAGAGAGAGAGAGAGAGAGAGAGAGACCATAAAACACTGTCTTCATCATGGGCATTAGACTCAAAAGATGGCCTTAAAAAAAGAAAGTGCCATGCCCACTGACCATCATATTGAGTTTTTCCCTTAATTAATTTGAGTTCATCGAAAAAGTGTTCTCACACATCTGCGTGTGTGACGATCACTTGAGAATAGAGTCAACTTGAAAAAAATAGTTCGGTGAGAAGCCGACTGAGAAGGGCAGTTTATGTTACGATCGACCTGACGAAGGCATTTTAGGAGGCTGTCAAGCTGAGGAGGACAACTACTAATCTCAAGTTTGAGATAGAGTAGAGCCCGAAATGTCTCTGGGCAGGTTTTATTTAGATAAGGATGAGGAGTCCTAGCTAGGCTGATTCAATTTAGAACGAGGAGTCTGAGTTTGAATGAAATTCTAATGGTAGAAAATAATTTTCTAAAGAGTTAAGGATGGTTTTATGTCATTAGTGGCCAATTAAAAGGTAGTCTTATTTCGATGCTAACGAGGAATTGAAAGAATCCTAGGATTTTGCTTGGGGGTCCTAGGGCTCTTGAAATTAAAAGAATCCTATGTAAATCAAATCAAGAGGCATAAAATTCTGATTTTGCTTTTAATAAAAATCCTAGGATTCAATCTGAGCATTGAAAAAGAAGATAAAAGAATATTTTGGAGTAACCTGTTCCACAATAACTCACATGCACTCTCAATCTCAACTGTTCATTGTAAATTACATATAACGACTAAGTTAATAATAACAATTAACTAAAATAATTTTTTTAACTTAATTTGTTTTAGAATTATCATTAAAAATTACGGGTTGTTATAAGCTATCCCCCTTAAGCTATTTTGTCCTCGAAATTCCATGAAACGGACTGAGTTCATGATTTAATACCGAGTTCCTTTGTCCTTCAATCAGATTGATGCTTCCTATGGCGAAGTACTTGACCGAATAGATCCGTTATCAATTAGCTTCAGGAATTGTGTTTCCACCTTTGTCATCCGGTTGACACTTTATGTAACAATGCCACCAGAATGGGTGTAGTTCCCGATCAAATTAATAGACAAATCTATACCAATCTTACGTGGATATAAAATCTATGGTATGACAAGTGAATATAAGTGTCCAATAACAACGAGATCATAAACGAATTTCAAGTTAAAGGCTAAAGATGAATCATGTTATATAATAACGTCAATAACATCAACTAGTTCATTAAAGAACCATTTATCACGCCTCGTAGGTTATTAATCCAATCAATTATATTCTCGTACATTTCTATTTTCATTCCTAGTAATCCCGTAGGAGACTAGTTCGTCACTCCTAACATTCCCTTCGGGAAGTCTAATTCAAGACCTTCCTAGCAATCTTGAAGGAGTCTAGTACCATCACCCTAGCATTCCTCTCAAGGAATCTAGTTCACACATCGTGTTGTTCAAGTGTCCCACGCATGTCACGTGTCACATAGCGATTTCATTTCATCAACTTAAACTCTCAAGTATTGCACATGCTTACTAATCATCGTCTTATATTCATAACATATTGCGTTGTTATCATGCGTTATGAATCCTAAAAATATGCCCAAGGAATAGGTGCAAACAACAACCTTCGAAGTTAACAACTCAAATTTTCAATATTGATTTCAATAAGAAATAAAGCATAGAATTACCGGTAATACAGGCACTATTATCGGTAGTACAGATGCTACTAGCAGTAATACAGATATTATTACCGGTAATATAAAACACGGCCCAAAAATAAAACACAGAATTACCGGTAATACAGGACTCTGCTTGAAAATGCAAGACACTGCCTGAAATGAGACACTGAATTACCGATAATACAGACACTATTACCGATAATAGCATGGGCTATTCAAAAGTGCGCGTTTTCTGCAGATTTTTCTAAAACTTCTACTTTAAAGCATTAAACCAATACCTAAGCTCATAAAGCACCAAAAATAAGTTATACATGCATAAGAGAGGTAAGAGATCCCTACCTCAAGTATCAGATTGAAGGATTTGATCTTCAAAAGCAAGCCCTAATCCCCAAATCAAGAAATCTTTGAATAGTCCTCCTCTAAGCGAAATGAGCACGATGAACCACCAAATACTCACCAAATGCAAGAGAAATATGAAGGATCTTGAGAGATTTTGAAGTTCTAGCAAGATTTGTGAGATGGAGTTTGAGAGAGCTATCACACACGCACCTCCATGGATGCCCAACGGGAAAGGAGAGAGAAAGAGTGAGAGAAAAAGATGAATTTTTACAAAAAAAATCTGATGTAAGGCTTTTAAAGCCTCAATTATACTTACATCCCCCAAGTGTAATACATGTTACCCACAAGTCTCTTGTCTAACATACACCACACCTAAACCCCAATTCATTATATATGCATAAGGTGCAATAAACCACTTCTTAAATCTAATTTCGGACCATTAATAAATCATTCAAATAAAAAAAATACATATTCTGGGTCCTCACGTCTAGCCTTTGTTGGGTCTCCTCCCCCATCGGAGTGGCTGTTAACTTTCTCTTCTGCCTTCCCACCATCAGCCATTTGGCCCTCAGGCCCCTCATGTGGATCTTCTGCTAGCATATCTAGTGAGGGGTCCCGCGCACAGCTATTGCACCAAGATTTCATTTTGTATCACTAGAGTCACCGCCAATTGGGGAAGATTCTGCACTTGCAACTCCAGTGGATTACCGTCCTCGGGGGCATTATCCTGCCATCCCTTGCCACCATTATGGGAGGCATGTCCCTCGTTCCTTCCTCCCCCCTGCCTTGATCTCGAAGTCACCATCGTTTTCGGGTAGATTGGTTGAATTTGTTTAAGTGAGAAAGTTGTTCCCACAAATAGCATCAAACTAATGATGTGCTAAAAAATGGTAACCCGCTCCAAACTCCCGCTTCTAGCTTCTGCACACAAGTTCGGCTGTCGGGGAATGGTTGTCCGGCTAAGATGATCGAGTTAGGATACGCAGAAGTAGGATAATCGGGCATATATGGACTATAGAGATGAAAGCATACCTAATTTTATGGCGCCGAAAATAGATTTTAATAGTTTGATAAGAGGAGCAATTCTTGGAGGATTGATCCCTGCCATTGGTGCCCTCATTTTATATTGAGAGTGCCATCTTGCTAATTCTAAGTGCTATCTAAGGGATGTCGAGCATTCAGTGGTGCGATCCTGGGATCACCCAAGCAATCTGGGTCGCCTGTATCCTTTGCACAGCCGGGTTGAGGTACTCATCACGCCAGCATATCAGCTGATTGAGGTAGGAGCGTGCTGGATTGGTCAGTTGCCCCTTGCTTAGGGTGATTATGATCTGTTTGAGGTGGATATTGTTCGATGGTCAGTCCAAAGCTGAAACTGGCTCATCAGTTGTATATGAGAATTGTCAGTTGTCACAAAACTGAAAGTTACAGAGCTTGAACATTTTCAAAAATAGGCAAATCGTAGAAATAATTCAAGAAGTAGACACATGGGCTATGAGGTTTCATTAGAATAGGGAATTTACGTATTTTTTATATCATGCTGGAAATTTCTACATTTGAGGGATTGGTGATAGAAATCAATGGTTTATAATTTGATCGTTTCTTTACCTTAAAGATTCAACTTCGACCATATATATATATATATATATATAGCCTAATA
>JABCMJ010017240.1:0-14648 GCA_014822125.1 Arbutus unedo
GTATTGTTTTGCGTTCTAAGTCAGCATGTGTTGGGTACATGCATCACGTCGTTAGGGATATTTTTTTAGTGTATCACGATGTCTGGACTAACCGTCTTATTGATCACGGCGTTCGAAATATTTGTCTCGCTCTCTATGACTTTATAATAACCATCTCTACCTTTGATGGGATGCGTGATGCAGTGAGTATCAGTTCGTTTTTGCATGATCGTGTCGTGTCGAGCCAACTGTTAACTATGTGGAGTAACGAAATTGTTGTACTGTGGTCAAGTCGACCATCCTTTGTTCTGTTTGACAAACGTTGATCGTGCACTCGAAGACTGTATAATTGCACGACATGTGGATCTTTCGAAGCCTTCGATTTTGTTTAGCGCTGGAGTAAACTAGGTCAAATACCCATCATGATAAGGTGAAAGATCAAGTTTTTGGTCATTTTTAATTAAGCTCATGTAAAATTTAACCTACACCAATTATATCGGGGCTCAACGTCTTGTAGGTCTGGCCTAATGCACGTTCTTGAACCTGATTTTTATGATTTGTGTTGTGGAGAGTGGAAAAGGAAAGTGTGATGGATCTTATTTTCGGTTGTTCGAGCACTCATAAAGGTTTCATTACACGAGATTCATTGAATAACTTCTCCTTTGTTATGTCCTTCAAGTATGCAACGCGGAAGTGACACGGACTTGTCCGCTAAAAACGGCGTCACTTTGATTGCTATTTTGTCTCCTCCATTAACTAATCTTGCCAACAAATCTCAACTACCAATCCTATTTTTCCCTTTTCGCTCGATCACTGTTTTAGGGTTTTACATTCTCTCTCCCCTTTCAAGGTTTTCCCTGGATGTTCTTCAGCATACTCTCTCTCCTCTCTCCTAATTTCCAATCATCATCTACGCAGGTCCAGATCCAATATTAGCGCAACCTTCCACACACATACATATATACATATTTCTCCATGTCGAAAGCGTATCAGTCCGATTACCATTCGCTCTCACCGACTTCAATCTCCAACGCTGGAATCTTCTCCAGGGCCAGAACCACCACCCAGACGTTCTTCGCCACGCGCCGACCATGGCGGCAACTCCTCGGCTCTCCGCCTTCCTCGTTTTCCCGTCCCTTAACCCTCGGCGAAGCCATGAACCGCATCAAGCGAAACCTGGACTACTTCCGAGTGAACTACGCTGTGTTCATGTTGCTGATTCTGTTCCTTAGCCTGTTATGGCACCCGATCTCGATGATTGTGTTCCTCATCGTGTCCGTCGCTTGGATCTTTCTTTACTTCTCTCGCAAGGAGCCGTTCGTGATCTTCAATCGCAGTGTTGACGATCGCGTTGTGTTGATTACGCTGAGTGTGATTACGATCGTGGCGGTGGTGTTGACCGGCGTGTGGTTGAATGTGTTGGTTTCTGTTTTGATTGGAATTGCGATTGTTTGTTTGCACGCGGTTTTTAGAGTTCCTGATGATTTGTTTCTCGACGAGGAAGACGCAGCCGGTGGTGGTTTGCTTTCGGTTGTTCGATGATTGCACGTATCAGGTCGGCCATCTGTTCAATCTGAAATTCAATCTCTTGTTTGGTTTCTGGTACCGGTTTCAGCTCCTCTTTTGTTTCCTCCCAAAAGATGCTTTTCGGGGGAAGGAAACAGAACTTTGATTCACCCGGCCATCCCAACAGGAAAGATTGGAAGGTCCGAAGCAGCAGTCAATTGTTCGAGAAGTTTTTTAAGTTTTGAGAATTCAGGCAATCGGGTTATTTTATTGTTGGGTCGTTTCATTCTTGTATTTGATTTGATTCAACTTCTAGCAATACTTTTCTTCAAGATACTTTTAGCAACAATTGAATATGTAATTTTTTTTGCTATGTTTTGGGTGTAAAGGAAAGAAGCCATGTTGTTGTAGGTTTCTCAGCAACTGTGTTTCTCTGACATAGCTTATCAATTCAAGTTTTTTTTTTTTTTTTTTTTTGTGGTTTATCACGTATATGGCAATGATAAAGGAGTGAGATGCAAAGATGTATTTGCAGAAATGTTCTTGTTTTGCAATAGGCTAGGCGCGAATTGAACCCTGGAAACTGAGTTGAAAGATTATCGATGGACTCCTACTAAACGAAAGGCGAGGACAGTCTTGCAGCAAGAACCCCATAGGTATGTGCAGAAAGCTAAAGAAATTAACAGTACAAACTCCTCAGCATAAATTTGGTGGAGCTACAGTGCTAGTGTTTTGGGGCTGTAGTCCGGGTATAGTATAATAAAAAGATGTAATTTTATCCATTTTGTTTTTAAGATTACGTTTGTTTTGATCCAATATGTTTTGGTAATCATTTATGAAATAAGTCAAAGCAAGATAATTTGATAGCAAAATGGACAATTTATGTTCTTTTGCCCACCTACACCACAATAAAAGGGACTACACCCGAAGTTATTATGAACGTCGGGAAATCAGTTTAATTGAGACCGTTCCATATAAGCTTTGTTTGGTTCGTACTCAGTGCTGTGAAGCAGGTTCTAGTCTCAACACACACACGTACAGAGGGCGAGGGAGGGAGAGGGAGAGGTAGAGGGAGATTTGCAAGATGAGTTACCTGGATTGCCAGTTTTAAAAAGCACATTTCATGTTCAGAAAGCAAGGTACAAAAGAGGGACAAATATGGTTGAACAAACAGGAAAAAATGCACCCATTTGTGTACGATAAGAACATAACAAGAGATTTAAATTCACATAGGTCAAAATGAAAACCTCATTGTTACAAACAAGTTATAGGTGACATAAAACGAGTGTGCCTCTTTTAAATTCACTAGCAATGAAATATAGAACAGAACTATGGATACAAGTATGAGGGAAGCGCGACTACCCCCTCGGATGGAATTCCCAAGCCTATAAGAGGATTCTGAAGCATAACAAAGAATGGAGGAAAATGCGGTTTAGGAAGGCAGAGACTTGCGAGCATAAGCCAACACCATCACGAAATCCTTTGCTGACGAGCCAATTGATGCTGGTACCCTTTCGGGTGTCGACGTCGTTTGTAGCCACAGATCAACTAAATTATTCAGGTGCAATGTGGGTACCACTGATTGACCAAAACATTTGATCTCAACCTGCAAGAAAAGCTACTACACAATTAGGTATATTTGGAATGGTGCACGACAAATACAAATGCAAGCGCAATCAATGTTTTTTCTGTTCTAAAAGTCACAGAAATGGCTTTCTCAAAATGCGTTTTCAGAAAGTTTTAAAAATCAAAATGCTGTTTTTGGTTCTTGGACTTTCCATTTTCAGCTGCCAGCAATGACCAAAAACTTTGTTCCAAATTTTTTTCAAACGTCTCAAAAGAACTAGTTTTGCATAAAATGCCAAACAAGCTCGAAAGATCTTAAGCTATACTCTTTTCCGTCTATCATTTACACAACACAAAAGCGGAAGGAAACCAAGGGACTGATCCATGTGTATTAGAAGGAATATAGAAAACCATGAAACATATTGCAAGCAGTTATGCACATTGCTTTGGAACCCCATTTCACATATTTCTACAGCTTACATATGGAACGCTATCGCTACATCACGTACACCATGATGATTAGTAAATGAACTTGTCCAAGTTTGGTAGGAAATAATGATCTTTAACGTGTCCAAGGCTTTGATATGAGCTTCCAGCAAAAGGAAGGACGACTTCCCTATTGAGAAAGCTTGTTCATCAGCATATGTTTTATTTGGTCCCATTTTCAAACACACCATGATGTCTAAATCAAATGAACTAATATAAATCTTTGGCGACAGCAACTCTGTGAAAGCACAATATAGACGCCTAGTCATACAAGTGATATTCGAACAACTCACAATGGAACTGAGGGTAAGCCTGTCGGACAGGAACCATCAACATTTCTGCATATTCCGATTTGTGGAAAAAAAGGTATAAACGATCTTCTAATCGCTTTTTTGGATACAAGGGATTTGTGATCAGTTTGACAGGGAAAGTTGTCACAATCGTTAGAAACTAGGCACTGTGAACCCAGGAACCTCGGGGAGACTACGGAAAAACACCTTACAAGAATTGCAGATGTACAACGAGTAACTTTTGTTGCCAAATTAGCAAGACTAAACCAATCTGAATCCAATTGTAACTATTCAACAATCAATTTATGACCGAAAATCTACTTGTTAAAAGTTCTTATAACAGCAAGTCCTCCTTTGCCTCCAATTTGTTGATATTGTTCACACATACACAAACTGAAATTAAACTATTCCTATTGACTATAATGTGGTTTCCTTCACAATATCTAACCAAATGAAGAAACATAACGTCACCAAAGACTATTCGCATGTCAGCAGTTAAACAGAACTTCGCAATTTCCGGGACCAATCAGTTTTCTTGATTGATAAAGAACAACATACTTCACAAAAAAATAGGAAAGATAATTCACTTACCTCATCTTCGCTTGTAAGATCTAGTTTCCTCTTCAGGTACTTTTGGATAAAAGAAACAGGTACATTCCCATCCCTGTGACAAAAAAAATGCATTAGCATCGTTGGCCAATCAGCGTCTCCAATCCTAACCCTTTTTATTTCAGATAAAAGAACATCCCATTCAGTTTTTTCAGAAATTAAACGTCTGTGAGTCCAAGTATATATTGTTTTAGCCCAACTAGTTAGTCATTCTTAGATGCCACTGCAATTACCAGTGTACTGTACCTATTAGCTTCATTGGACAACTACAGTACTCCGGAAACCTGTTTTATGCAACCAGCTTTTTAGAGGAAAAGGAGATAATAGCACAAGCAAACATAACACTGTTATCTCAGGCTTGAGAAATCAAAATTGAGCCAACTAATTTCTGTTTGTCATGATGTGTTTTCTTTGCTGCATGCGTCTCTCAGGTTCTCAGTATATGAGTATGAACTGTGAAGTTAGGAATGCTGTCCAGACTCCAAAAATCCAGCGACAAAGCTGAATCCCAGGGAGAATAAATATTCTCATGCTTTTAGAAAAAACGTCCAGTTCTGCAATCAGGCAGTTAAATGCTAACAGGACACGACCTCCCCCAACATCGGTGATGAACCTTTAATACAGAAGTAAGAAACACTACGTTCTTCTTGAACGACGTTATATAAAGTCAGGCACCGCTTCTATCCACACCAATTACCTATCTACACTAAGGGAATGTACTGGCAAGCATGTACGGCCAAAGCATCTGTTTCCATGTTCCCTCCCATTGGCAAATGCTTCCCCTCACATGATCTACAACGCAGAAAATATCTGACCATTTCTCAACCTTTGGTAATAGATACAGGGACCTAAATTCCCTGCATTTTATTTGACCCGGTGCTTCCTACCATAAGGCCTTAGCCCCTTGCAAGCTTACAACCCACCCTACCAACAAGCCCCTGCATGATAAGCATTCGAACTTGCGCCATGCTTTTCAACCATTCATGTAACTGGTCTTCCCTTATCATCTATGGAAAAAGAAGTAATCTTTGTGGTTCCTAGATTCAAAAGCCAATACCTAATGAGCCAATGGACGAAGAGGATGAGTTGAGGTGAAGACTATTACGACGCCCATGAACCTGTCTCACATAGCATAATCCATCTTGAAATCGTGCAGGTGCAACCCAAGTGGAGAGTGGCTTGCAGGTTCATGGCATTCCAAATGGCATCAAACCTGGAACTAACCAGCATGACTGGTCCCATCAGAATGTGCTTCGACAGGTTCACAAGGAGACTTGCTTTGGCAGGTTCAAGTGGGGACGAGTTAGAATGGACCACATATAAAGTGCTTGGGTTGTCTCGCGGGGGACAAACTGGAGGAGCTTGAAATACGGGGTCCCACATGAGGGTTCATAACCCTGGGTGGATTGCGGTGAGCCGGATCCAAAAGACAACTTCTCAAGGCATTGGACCAAGATAGATGAGATAATGTATAGTAGATTACCATGTACAAGAACATGACCCACCTTGTTTGGGCTAAAAATTCAAGTTCTCACAAGTGTGAGATTTGGACCTACATGGTATAAATCTTTTAAAAGGCATGGAGTGTGCAGCCCAGAGTGGAAAATGTTGTCATATGTGGGACCGGAGTGTTACAGTCGAAAGACATAAAACTAATAGAAGCTTAAGTAGAAAAACTATTTCATCTATGTCCATGTTAAAATTGCTAGCGCTAGCAACTAACACAGTTTTAACTTTTTTACAGGTTGAAAGCTTAAGACACTTTGATTGTAAAAACGGAACATGTACAGCACACTTGGCGTTATAGCCCCTTTCAAAAATGAAATAAAACCGCAATGCTGCAATAGCATCACTACTGGAGATGACAAGGAGAGTTTATGTGTAATTTAGATTAAAAAAACAGGTCCTAACAAAATTGGCAAGGAACAGGTGTGCTATCTTGCCCCAAAAAATTATATGCCAGGTTGGCATAAAGTTACTATAAGAGCCTGCTACATAGAGAGAAAAAATGTAGAAGTGAGCTTAATTCAAGCTACAATTGTTTCTCTTTTTATCATCTTTTCTCGAGTAAATCCATTTTTGCAAACATTGACTTTCTAAGAGAGCCACAGGGGCCTTCCTGCTGGATATTAATTTACTAAAATTAGTTGGACCCTCGAACATAATTCAGGCTTGAACCAGTAAGAACGAACTAATATGGAGATGGCTTTGATCAGTAATATATTATAAGCCTACATGTTTATGGTTTCATGTTAAATGGCTAATAATTCTCTTCAACGTACAATATTAAGTTGGCACCTCCAAACATCTAATCATACCTAACCAAATATTTTCAAAAATTGGTACAAACTTTGGCAAACTAACATTTGAATAAAACAAAAGATACAAGAAAAGAAAACAATAGGAAAAAAATACCAGTTGGATTTGGATAAAAATGTCAACATTACTCTCTTATATGCAAGTAATATATGCATCAAAGAGTACCAAAAATCAGTCGCCTTGCCGTACACCTGAAATTGACTCGTTAATATTTAGTCCCTAAATACTTGGCACTGTCAACAGATGTTCTCCAGCAAATACAATGCAATCATATATCAACCAGCAACTAATGATGCATGGACAAATGGAGTGCCAATCATTCCCTTCAAGTCAGAGGCTTTATAGAGGATCTTATCCAGATAAATTAAACAGTTACTCAGCTTATAAACGGACAAGAACACATTGCAAAACAACCTTAACCATATAATTTCAAGCATTTCCTAGTTCTATGTATTAAGGAAAATTGAGAAAGAAAATAAAGTAGTTAACCAAACTGAATAAACAGTAGCTCGAGTAGGCGTGCATGCAATAAAAGGAACTCACTTTATTCTCAAGTAACTTGCAGATATTTGAGGCAGGGGTGAGTGGCCTTCCCTGAACCATGTATAGAAGATTAGAAATCACAAAAGTGAATGCAGCAAAAAAAACACTAAGCAACAAAATTAAGTCCCCGTGAAAGAGCCATTTTATAGCACAGAAGTAGATTCTTACTGGTCTTCAGAAGCAACTAGTGAGAACCAAATTGGACCAATTCTTCTTTCCCCTTTAGCACAAGCAGCATCTAGCACAGCTTGGGGTGAAATGCCTAAATCCCCAGAAGTAGTTGCCTTCTTAGGACGAATTCTCCGCAACTTTTTAGGTTTGACTGAATCAGGAGAGACTGGGTCCGTGCTATCCTTTTTCTCTTGGACTTTATGTTTGGTTCCATGTTCCTTAACTTTTGTTTTGCGAATATGCCCTTCGCTATTAGGGGCATGCGAAGGTTCTGATTTAGAAGCAGACCCTTGTGATGTATTAAACTTCAAAGACTTAGACCTATTTGCAACTTCCACCAGAAAATTTAAAGGCTTCCAAAGATCAACCTTCCCTTCCCATGTTTCAGCACCATTTTCGGTCCCGTTTTCAGGCTCCAGTCGACTGGACGTTTCAGCATTAGAAGAATTCTGCAGGATTTGTAAAATTGCCGATCAAAGCATTTCACGAATGTGATCATATGCTCCACTATATTATAGCTGTCCATTAACAAAAAGCACTGGCAGCCTAAAAAAAGAGTTATCACTGCATGGATCCAAAAACAATGGTGTCCTCAATCCAAAACATTAGACTTTAGAAGTTACATACAAGATGAGATCTATAAGTATCTATCGAATATTTACAATAAATAGACTAACCGAAACTTTTCAAAATAACAATTAACAACATGCAGAGACCCTAATTGATGTCAGCTACAATATCAGAAATAAGGACAAGTGGTTTATTTTGGGATTTTATCACGGAACATTATCCAACAAAAATCATACGTATATTCGAACAATTATGAATGGTAACCCCATCTGCACATCTGATGTGGCTCCTTACGTACGCCAATCACATACGAATTATGGGCTCCATAAAATGATGTTCAATCATATCAAACGGTTGCTAATCGCATGGCGAAATGTAGTTGCCTTGGCATTACTGATGTTCAAATCAAGTAAATTGGGTCTATATCAATTCAAATTAAGCCAATTGATGAATCATAAATAAGCGAGCTTGGAATAGGTTTTTAAATTTTCAAATATTAGAATAGAGCAGCTAGGGTGTTCAACTTCAGGGTCCAATCATACAAAAATAGTATAAACATGCTGAGCATATATATGTAAAAGCCAAATGATAAAGCATATATACACAAAAATCATAAAAGCCAATACATATATGCAGATATATGTACATACATAAAAGCCAAATGGTAAATCATAAAAAAGTGAGCTTGGAATAGGTATTCTAATATTTGAATCAACTATTAGAATAGAGTAGCTAGGGTGTCAACCTTAGAGTACGGCCATACAGAAATAATACGAACATGTCGAGGATATACATACATACACACACACACACACACACACACACACACACACACACACACACACACAAATCCAGATATATATCCACAACCACAAAATCAAACAAAAATCCAGGGTATACAGTTAAATATGGATGGATGAATGTGGCGCCGCCACTGGCCTCCTTACCTGCCTTGTATTCTGAGTTAATTTGTTTAGATTCTCTGGTGAGCTAGAGCTCTCTGCACGATCCTCCGTGGATTCCTCCTCTTTCTTAACTGGTTTTTCAATGGGAAAACGGGAACCTCGTAAAGTAGATGCCTTCCTTGCAACAGCTTTTGACCTTCTCCCCGTCATAGCATTCTGTGTTGCAACTCTCGGAGTATTGACCACCAATGATGAGAGTGATCTCTCCTTTCTTCTCACTGGTAATGTAACAGAAGGTGCAACGTCAGGTGTTTCCAGCTTTCTTCTTTTGAAGGGGAAGATCCTGGCTCTTACATCTTGCAAGTTGTGGTCTGGCCTGATAACCACGTGCAGCATCATTAGTTTTCAAAATGCATACCCTAATCTCTTTTTGTCTTTCGTCAATGAAAGTACTGAGCAGGAGAAGAAGAATGGAGAAAACAAGATACACATGAAAAGAATAAAAGTAAGCAATAAAACCAGGCTATGCAGTGAAGGGTAGGCTAAAAAGAGTAGCTACCAAAAGGAGTGTTGGCTAAATTCAGACCTCTAATTTCCTTCAATCAAAAGATTGACAAAAATGCTACTAGAATTCTGGTCCCAAAATGGCATCATCACAACAGTGCATTAACTTATTCAATACAAACTTACTGTACATGGATAATTTTTAGCATTTTTGTAGACCATTAAGAAGGCAAAAATGTAAAACAGGCTTGAACTTATGTGAGCTCATGGATCTCATATCACGTGGTAATCAAATGTCATATGTGACCCACCACACAGCTGGCAAATCAAAATTATGCAGAATGACTTACAAGCCCACTCTATAATCCTATACCAAGGCTGAATAAATTATTGCTATACAATCCAACCTTTACAAAAAAAAAAAAAATCATCAATCCAAGGTATAGATTGGATCCCGTAATGGGTGAAAAGGATAGCTATTTTCAATCCCCACAGCAATGGTATATGCAATTTGAGCATTTCGTATGCCCCATCCAGTAGAACGATACAGTAAATACCTCAGCTTCTCCAACGGCACAGAGCCCAAATCGACATCGCAAACTGGACAGCATTCCAGTTCCTCATCCGAAATCTTCTTGTATATGCATTTCCTGCAAACTGGACAAAGTCCAAAAGACAAGACTATCGAATTAACAGAAACTAACATGGGTGCAGACAAATTATTCATGTTTAGAAATTCTAGAACAACAAAGGAAACTAAACAATCTTCATTCACCGCGAAATAGAAAGAGTCAACAAAACGAGAACGGCTAGTTATCAATCACACCATCACCGGAGTGCAATTTAGAGTATCAAAAAATATAAAATTGTTGAAGCAGAAACTAAAGATCAACAGAGACCAACACTGTCCAAGAGCTGTTACAGTAATAATAACAAAAATAGTAATAAACCTCTATAATGGAAAATATCTACAGCAGAATGATAAGTTAAAGTTCTAGAATGTTCTTCCACAATCCAACCTTACTCATTGCTCGATTCCAAAATATTGCTAAAAAGAAAGGAAGAATGGCTTCCATCTGATTAGACATAGATATTCAAATCTACGAGAAAAGGTACGAGGAGGAATAACCGAGAACGGGTACGAGGTGTAATTACCCATGATTGTCTGAAAAGAAGAATGGCTTCCAACTGATTAGACATAGATATTCAAATCTACGAGAAAGGGTGCGAGGAGGAATAACCGAGAACGGGTACTAGGAGTAATAACCCATGATTGTCTGAAAACTTTTGTGCAGCAATATTTCCACTAAGCAGCTTTCTGTGTCTTGTATGATCCAACAAATCATTGAAACAAGTTCTTGTTTTAGTTGGTCACCTGAACTCCTATGAATGATATCTCATCCTTTTAAAACAAGTCTCCCAATTGGTTCTCTTCGGAAATAGAGAAACACAATTACCAAAATTAGCTAAAATCACGTATGTGCTCGACTGTAAAACACCAGATCAATATAAGGCGAAGCAAGCCAAACTCAGATGAGACAACCCAATCATCAAGAACCCACATCAAGCAGTGTTATGCAAGAACAAGGAGAATCGATCCACCCAAACAATAAAGAAAAGGAAAGAATCACACATCACAAGAGTCGGCAGCGTGCCTGCGTCCACTGAGAGGAACAGCAATCCACTAAATCAATACGAAGTACAACAACGCTCAACCCCCACCAGTAACTTTAAAGATTATGATAGTAAATATAGGAACCACGCAACAAAACGAACGCTAAATGCGAACAAAAAATCACATAATTTGAAGAATTAAATGCAAAGAAATAATTACGAGAGAGAGAGAGTTGACACTCACACGTATGAAGACATTCAGATATGGTCGTGGCGTTTCTGAATAGCTTGTTGCAGAGCGGGCATGTCATGCATGCCGCAATCGTCTCTCTCCTTATTTTCACCACCTGATTCGACATCTCCCCTGTACTCTTTCTATCCTCTCCTCTCCTCTCACTCTCTCTCTCTTACCTCTCAACCCTCGTCCGAAGCTCGACCCACGTACCCAAGCTCTACACACGGTGCATGTTAGAAACACTCCGCAAAACACGTGAAATCTACGTCCATTCCCCTGTATTCATCTGCATTCAGCACAAGGCAACGCAAATTATACAAACACCAAATACATAACGATAATTACATTGTAGTAAAACCGCGATGTATGTATGTATATATCTATACATATAGCTGAGACACAGACCTGCGAATCTGTGAATGGAAGATTGGGAATACAATCGGGGGGAGACTGAGAGATGGGTAGGGGTGATTTTTGAAGAACCGACGTGGGTTGGTGATGGATTTGGACAAGAGGCGTGCTGGACGATCTGTTCGGGAGACGAAATCGAGAGTTTCTGAAATAAGCATGAACCAAACAGTTCTTTGGCATTTTATATTATTTTTTCGGAGAAGAGAAACGATGGGGTGTGATAAAGTGCGCTGGGGAGTGCATTTTGGAAGAACCTGCGCACCTTGCTTTCGTGTATGCGACGGCGTGTTTTTGGGGGAAATGGCGCATGTTAGCCTAACCTGGACGCGAATTCCACTGCACAAAAATAACAGTTGTTAAAGCGTAGTTTGGGACATCTTACATTTAAAGTGGGGTACTAATATTTAGCTGAAATCTCATTTTGGCACCTTCTACTTTAATTTTGACGACCAACCCTTTACTGAACATGTTTGACCTGACTGTATTATTGGATTAGTATATTATAAAGTCTTTTGTATAACTTTATTTAGTCTAGTTTATTTTAAATAAATTATTCGATGTAAATTTTGATCACAATAAATACTTGTCTCCCTTTAATTGAGAAGGAAAATAGATTTTAAAAAATAATTATATCCCTTAATGTAAATAATTCTAAAATATTAGGTAGATAGTTTAAGGGCATTATCGTTATTTTATAACCTCTGATGATTACAACTCACAGACCTATGAGTCAGATATGTAATGATAGGACTGCCTGTTAAGATGAATAATTTAGTCCAAATGACATAGATTATTGATCGTTATTCTAAACGATTAGCATGTCATTTACAGTACGTACAAATATTAATGTGTATTTTGATAGTATTTTTAATTTTCCACAATAGATATTGTATATATCTTTAATAATAATTGTAAAACTTGAAGTGTGCAAATAAAAGAAGTTCCAACACTTCAACACATCTCAACATTAGTTATGAGGGTAAATTAACATACAATGGACTTTAATTTTTGTCTAATTACCTTGGCTTACGTTGTTGTTCTAGGAAGAAAATACTAGTCTTTGTGTACTAGTTGAGATTTTAAAAATAAATTAAACAATTGGGGACATATCGGTGCACCTGATATTAACTGATAGAGTTAGGTATTCGAGTTGTATGGATACCAATGAAAGTATGTTATTAATTTTAGTGAGGACAAGATACATACAAACTAATATGCTACGAGATTGACAACTCTTACTGTATTAATGTTACCTTTATATCCATCTACAATTCACGAAGTTGGCATGTAATCTACATTTTCTCACCTTAGTAACACTCCTACAATTTTGTGCACTTTTGCTAGGAACCCATTGTTGGTTTTCATCACTCTAAAAATGTCTAATGAAATGAAGCATCAAATTGTATGTTGACTTACAATGAAAGAGTTTGATTGTCATAATTGAAAATAAAAGAACCAACGTGAAATTTTATTTAAAATAAAGGGTGCTATATGAAATTATTCATTTTGTTAGCCAAAATTGTTTAGGCTTAGCTAGGCTCCACAAGTTCGGATATGGTGCAAGTAGTTAATTCAAATTGTTCATCTCGTAAAATTTGTCAAGCAAGTCATATAATATTTGTGCTTTAAGAGTGAATTGATCGACGACAACCACTTCACCCAATCACATTTCTTTAACGAAGTCTAATTCCTTAGTGTCCGCTAAAATTGAAAGATCAACTTATTTTTAAATATTAACAATATACCTAAGGAACAAATACAAAAACAAAAGTGGTTGAGATCGACAAATTAAACCTAAGAAGGGCCACGCCAAGCCCTAACATCATACTTGAACTAACAATTGTGACTGCTTGCATTACATCGCTGTAATAAAATAAAACAATGTAATTTTATCCACGTGTAAATTTGTTTAGAGATTTCTTTCAAACTAACGTAAACCTAATAAAGCTCTAAAACAGCTTTAGACAGAGACAAATTACGTAAACTTATTCCACTATAGCATCGTTACACTATAATGTTCCTGAACCCATCAGTCAGAACGAATATTTGAATCGATGTTAAAAAGATAAATAAAACTTTCGTTCCATTTAATGTTTTGTTATTGGGAGATATTTGTTGTGAAATATTGCGAGAGGTTTGTGCAAAATCAACTTCTTAGGAATACTGTAAATCTAAGTCCATGTTGTCACAATTCGAAGTAGTAAGTTGAAAAAATTGGGTTTGATTTAGTATGAGTACCCTTGCAAAGGATAGAGCCTGTAGTGCAATCCACGCTATAATTTTGTAGTGCGGGTTGCGTGTAAAACAATATGTTGAAGAATTGTTACCAAAAAATATAGAGTTAAAACGACACAATTCGTAGAAAAGTATTTTGGTAATAATTCGAGGAGAAAACGATATCGTTTTACCCACACTATAAAGGATTATACAAGGACCCTTTTCAATAAATTTATAGACATTGTATTTAAGACATCATGCAAAAACCTTTGATAAATGTCACAATTTTGTTCTTTTATAGTTCACGATGCGACATAAATTGTCGTGCAATCGACATTTTTCTCATTCTAATACCACTTCTACTTTTTAATTAAAATCTCATTGTTAGTTTTGTGCACTTTATTCGGTGTACATGAAATTGTTGCCAAATCTAACAAATGTCAAATGAAAGAAAGTGTCAAATTGAAAGTTGACTTAAAATGGAAGGGTTTGATTGTCATGATTGAAATAAGAGAACCAACTTGAAATTTTAGTAAAAATAGAAGGGTGCTATATGAAATTAACCTTTCTTGTTGGCCAAATGTTGGGACTCCCCAGGTTGGGTGACATCATCAGTCGACGGCATTGTTGGTAATGGTATTTTCATAAATATGGTCATTATGATTTCTCAAGTGTGAGTGATATTTTTTCATGTTATTCGAGAAAAAGTTTAGAAATTATATT
>JABCMJ010017241.1:0-29405 GCA_014822125.1 Arbutus unedo
CTGGCGACTCTGAGTTTTAAATAAGTCCCAGCTGTTAAACAATTTTCATTTTCCGTCGCATATCAAGTCAAGAAATAATTCAGCCCCGTTCAACAATTCATTATTCGCGAGGGGGGCCGAGGAAATTTCCGGGCGCGACAGGAGGAGGAGAAGACGTAGTGCCAATCTACTATGTGATCAACAAAACCTTGATTAGCGCAAAAACTAGGTACCTACCCCTTAAGAAACTAACTTTGGCACTACTCATTGCCTCAAGGAAATTGCAACATTACTTTCTAGCTCACGCCATCACAGCCTACACCAACTAGCCTCTGAAAGCACTTATGATAAAAGCCAACATGACTGGAAGGATATCAAAATGAGTCGTAGAGCTCAGCCAATATGAGATCAACTAACACTTGTAAAGTTACCTAAAGTGTTTTTCGTGCTCCTCTTCAGATGATGAATAGAGCAATATGTCATCAATGAACACTACTACGAATTGATCCAAATATGGTGCAAAAATCCTATTCATGAGGCTCATAAAGACTGCTGCTGTGTTGGTCAGTCCAAATGGCATTACTACAAACTTAGAGTGGTTGTAACGACTTCTAAATGTTGTCTTCGATTTATCCTCTCTCTAACCTGTAGCTGATGATAACGTGACTAAAGGTCAATCTTTTAATAGCATCTAGATCCTCGTAGTTGGTCAAAAAGGTAGTTGATCCTTAGTAACGGGTAGCGGTTCATCATTGTAACTCCATTCAATTGTTAGTAGTCAATACATAGCCTCAAAGTTCCATACTTCTTCTTAATGAATAATGTTGGTGCTCCCCATGGAGAAATATAGGGCCAAACAAAACCCTTATCCAACAACTCATACAATTGTACATTCAACTCCCTTAGCTCGGCAGTTGCCATTGAGATCGAGCTGGTTTCAGGTTGCAACTCGATAACACAGTCTATTTTTCTTTGCGATGCTAGACCAGGCAACTCCTTTGGAAAAACAACAGCATACTCGCACACAACTTTAGGAAAATCTAACTCCTTGCGATCCTCCTCCTCAAGTATTCAGCTTGCTAAGCATCTTGTTAAGTTCTGGTGCCATATCGATCTTTTGGTTGTAGAAGAACGTGAAGCTTATTCCATTTGCGGCGATTGCAATCACCCTTGTCTGGTGGCAATATCTATCAAGGCTCGATGCGCGAACAACCAATCCATCCCGAGAATAGCATCAAAGTTTGCCATATCGATCACTAGTATGTCGCATGATAATCATAATCCAGACACCTCTAGTTCACAATCCTTACATATAAATGATGTTTGGCCTCCCAAATGTGTTGCTACACTAAATGCCATCTCAAGTCACTTCGTAACAAGTCCCAAAGAAGCCACACATGATGTAGATATAAAAGAATGAGAAGCGCCCGAATCAAATAACATTTGTGTCATAGAATTAAATAGTACTAGGTTACCTTAAATGATTGTCAGGTCCTGCTCTTCTTCCCCTTGAAGCGCAAACATTTTGCCTCCAACTGCCGATTGGTCATTTTCCTTCCCAGTTGCCCAGTTCTATCCTTGGGGCACTTGTTGTTTCTGACCACCTCTTTAGCCCTATTGAAAATTCCCTCTTGGCCTCTAGTAATTAGCCCCACTAGCCTGCAGGCAGTGTTGTCTAATGTGGCCCACTTAACCACACCCAAAGCGAGTCCTAGTATTTAAGCCCTTCTGTTGTTGATTCTACCTCGGTTGTTGTACGGCTTCTATGTACACTGGGCCTCGTTGTTGATACAAATAGGCCCCCTCCATCATTCTTCTTCTAATTTCAGATCCTTCTCGAGTCCATAAGTTCTTTCTCATTCATCAGTGTTGCACTAACCACTTGATTAAACGTTGACAATTGCATACCAACTACCTTCCTCTGAAGTGTAGGCTCCAAACCCCACTCAAACTTCCCTGCCTTAGTTGACTCAGTTGGAACAATCTCTGGAGCATAGCGAGATAACTCCTCGAAACGAGCCATATACTGAGCCAGTGTCATCGTCCTTTGCTTCAATCCCAAAAACTCTTGTAACATGGCCTCCTTCACAGGTGTAGGGAAATACTTCTCCAAAATAGATCCTCAAAACGATTCCAAGTCAATGCATCAATAGGAACGAAACTCTTGGTTGCTTCCCACCAATGATCAACTTCTCCTTTTAATTGTTAAGCGACGAAAGCCACCTTATCCACATCTTGTTAGACACCCATCGTCTCCAACATCTTTTGGGTTTTTCTAAGCCATCCATTGGCTGCTTGTGGGTCTGGCTCCGTGTGAAAGATCAGAGGTTGTTGCCTCCTAAACTTTGAAAAGATCAAGGTGCGAATAGCAGGTCCACGAAGTTGTGCATTTTGCATGCTAGCAGCAAGATTGTGAAACATTCGAGCAAAGTCGTTCACCACTGGTCAGGCATAATATTCTCATTCATAGGCAGCAGCGACGCACCGGTTGTTTTCGTGTTGTTGTGTGAAGTAGCCGAAGACGCACATCATTGTCATTAAAAGGCCTTGAGCATATAGACTAGTCACTAGCTACATGACACAAATAAAACGTCATCAACTAACTCTGTGACATGAGTCTAATCAGCACAGTAAGTAAAGGCTAATGAAGATGCATGCAATAGATCAAATAACCAACACAAATATATCTAAATGTGTCATACTACATAAATAGTCAACTCCACAATGTATCTAATCAAAATATAAGATAAAAAGTCAAAAAGAAAAACTACCGAACTGTAATATAAAGAAATCCTCCTACCCCTATGTCCTACACTCAAAGCCTCCTAATCATTACTCAGGACTGTGGCCTATAGACCTAGTCTCTGAAATCTCCTCCTCCGTGTCATCTTCTTCTGAATCTTCATCAGCTAGGTTATCCTCCAATGGATCCTCCACTGAATTAGTTTCCATAGGAGCCTTATTTGAAGAAATTTCAATCACCTCAAGAGGCATTTGAATCCCTTGTCCCAGCCCAGTCCACGTTGGAGTGCAGGTCAGCAACCAAACTCACAGTCTTTACACACAAAGCATCGTTCTTGCAGATCTGTAAGGCTCATCGCACTTCTAAAAACAGGTTCTAGAGACGAAGTTACACTAACCGATGCTTATACTTTCTCATCTTCCCAACGGTCGCATCATCTACTATCCTCATGGCAGCAACAATTGCCTGCTTAGTTCCTACATGTACAAGGTGTTTCAACGCCGTTGGGTTACTATTCACGAAAGCTCTCCCTCCCTTACGATAAATACCTCAAGTATCAAAATTGACTCTATTCACTTCCGAAGACGACATCTATAAGATAAAAGAGAAAAGAAAGCAAAAAATCAAAACCTTTATCAATTCATATACATATAATTTTTCAAAAAACTTGAATTATTTAGATGACAACACACTCTCATACATAGTTAACTATCTAAAACACGCAGTAGACAACTAAGCTACCCAAACCCAAAGTCTCTAGGTTATCAACTTGGCTTTGATACCAGATTGTAATGCCCGTATTTTATGGTATATTATAATAAAAAATAATAATTATGCAGCGGAATACAATTTTCTTCAAGTAAACAGCGGTTCAATTCTCCAAATATTGTCGGCAAAACAACCAACCCAAGATCAAGTCCATTGAATAATTTCAAAACCTGATAACTTAAAATTCATAATTTATTTAAAATTAGTAAAATGGAGGGACACCCTAGGTTCAAGCCAAGAAACTATTACTGGTACAACCATGGTGGTTAGGTTCCATCTCCACCTATTTCCTTGGTAACATACGTGAAATGTCAGGGGCAAAGAAGTTGCATCATGAGTGATTGACAGCTTCTATTCCAAACGGGATACTTTCAAAACCGCTCCAAAATATTCTAAGGCCTAATCAAACCCGAATTTTTACTACCTAAATAAAACTAAACTCAATCAATCATTATGAAAACGGAAATCAAAAAAATTACAACTCAATTAACTTCTAATTCCTCCGAAACTTGCCAATAAACAATTATGGAACTAACAGTCTTGGTGAATGAGAAAAAATGAAGAATCAACACTTAATTAGATAGCGGAAATGTGGGTCTGGATCGAAAACCAAGAGATGGCGAAGTTTGTCTAGGTTCAATTAATAAGAATGGTGAGGTAAAAAATGAATGTCACCCATAAAATCAAAGTAGGTTCTTCAAGTGGAGGTGTTGTTCTATTATATTTTCCAATCACATAATACCAGCAAGCTGAATGAGCTCCCTAAATCCACGTGGGATTGGATTAATAATTCCATAGGACTCTTAATTTATCGTTTAATCTTGCAAATATTTACCTGACTATGAATCTAGGGTGGATTAGAAAATCCATGGGGACTAGGTATTGGTAATCCCAACCCAAGTCCACCATGCGAGATTACCAATATGCCCATGATATGTTCTTTGTACAACTCCAAAAAAATAAACATAATTTTTGTGGTTGGTTTTGAATTTTTTTTGTTTATTAGGGATTAACATTAGTAGACAAAAAATAGACAAGCTTATTGGGAATTAAATTTTTTTAATTTTTTATTCTGTGCAAATCATGTAATGGCAAAAAAAATATTAAAACTATTTGTTGATGATTTTTCATCATTGTGGTTGATTTTGACTATAATAAGTTTTGTTTTGGTTCATAATATTTTAGGTGAAATTTATTTGGGATGTTTTAACACTTCTTGAAATATTCATAGAGGCGTTAGTTATGAAGTATTCATCTACAATTGTAAAAGTGAGTTATAAATATTTTGCTGAGATTAGTATATACTTTTTTGGCGAAAGTGTTGTCTTTCAAAATATGTATATCATATTTTTATCATATATGCTTTATGGGTATTAGTATATGATTGGCCGAAATATTAACTCTTTCAAAAGTGTTGCACTTGTTGCACACTAAACTAAAGTAGTATACCAAAAACAATAAGCCATGATAAAAATTGGATTAAAAAACCAACTTATATAAGTCATCAATCAAAAAACATAAAAAAAAAATATATGAAGGGCAATATTGGAAACCATAATTTTTAGTCTCATTATCCCTCTTACAAAAAAACATTTGTCATGGACTACTAATCCAATCCCGAATCCTAAACAAATATGATTGTGATTTCAAATGTGCTACTACGAATCTTATTATAATCCCACCACTTTACGAAATATATGGTTTTAAATCCGTTTATCAAACCGGGCCATAAGGTTAGGGACTTGGTGATGCTTTTCTCGCGTAACTTTTAGGCAACTAAGAAACAACACTTTAGAAAAAAGGGTCGACCTGAGATAAGCATGCTACATTAATGGATGAATGCTAAGACTTGGAAGATAGGATTGCCTTTATCGAATGTAAGCATGAGTCATACCAATAGCGATAGACGCGACCGTACAGTTTAGTAGTATGATCATTACGGGAATTCTCTGGGAGGGGAACACTTAAAAGTAACTTGGGATGTTGAAACAAGGAAGAAAAAAATTGACCATTTATTGAATTGTGTTAAGCATATTGCCCTTGAATGAGAAATCAACAAAGGGAGTCTTTGTATCTTAATCCAATTGATTGGATTTAGGATGCAACACATGTGGAGGGCTGAAATACAGGGGCTAACTCATCTTTGATTAATAAAGAATTGGTTGGGTAGAGGAACATGGGTCATATCGGCAGCGTGTGGCTTGGGCTGACACATTGTTGAATGGGTCTTTCTCTGAACAGATCGGCCTGATGACATTGGTCCAATTTCGGCATCATGGGACTTTGGCCAATGAAGTGCTGAATAGGCTTATCACGAGAGAGACATGGGCTTTCCCAAGAGCCAACCTATTGTCCTGTCGTTCGGTCGAGGAGGTGGAAACCTTCTAGAATGGTGGTAGGTCCCAATTAGGAAAGTGCAGATTAAGGAAGTAGCTAAAGTTGGGTATGCACCATGTTTGGAAGGCTTCCTCACATAGAAGTATTGCGATTTGATATCATTGAATAAGGGAAGATTTCCTAGAGATTGGGTTACTAAATATTATACTCAATGGCTTATAAATAGGAGATTATACGACATTAATGAGGTACACTATCATTTATTGTGCAATTACTATTGTGTTTTGATTTCTCAAGTGTTCTGACTTTAGTATCGGAGTGCCCTCAAGTTGGAAACAACCCGTCGGTACTAATTGGCTGTTCATTGTGTAGGAGATTGGAACGACTCAAACGGAAAGATATTCGCAAACCCCAAAATTGGTGACTCTGCTGGGGACCGATAGTCTCATTTCGTTTGAAAAGCATAATGGCTAAAGTCAAAACCACCAAAATCAACAAAAAAGGAAAAGTGGGTGCCTTTGCTTCCAAAGACAAAAGGCCCTCTTCTCGTCGACGACATTTGTTCAGAAGAACGACCTCCAGATGCTCCTTAGAAGCCGACCACTCGTGAGTACATCAAACAGTTGAAGCGGGATGTGGAGAAAAAGGACGAAGCCCTAACCAGTTTGCACTTGGAGCTTATTCAGTTGAGGGCGGACGTGCACAGAAACCAGGCTTCGGTAGCGAGCCAAACTCAAGATAAGGAACACATTAGAACCATGACTCCACCCCATGGAGAACGCTTTGGACGCGTGCTCGTGTCACAGAGATTAGGCTCTAAAATTGTGCCCGATTGTCGTGACAGTGAAAAAAGGGCACGTCGAGCACGAACCCTGTTGCTCAGCTGACAGCCGTGCAAATGAAAGGACATCGTCAAGACCTCGACATTTGATAGGCTGGGTGACTAAGAGGTGGATAGGTGTCCGGAACCAATCAGGCTACAAGCCGGACCGAAAAGTAGTACCGCGAGGACCTGCGGGTTAAGCTCGACAGAAACAGATGTGGCCCCAAGGACGATCGACCAACAGCCCGACCCGAGATGTCAGTTCAATCTTGGTTAGAAGTTGCACACGAACGTCTCATCTCTATCTCATTCACTCGAAATATTGAGTCGGTTAAACCTCCCCCTAGTTTTAATCATCCCAAGTTCAACAAGTATGAACCTAACCCATCTGGTCCACTATCGGCACATGATGTCGCTGTACTCTAGCAATGATGCACTTATGTGCAAACTACCCTTCAAGCCTTGGGGAGCTCGGCCTTCTGTGGGTCGACCAAGCTCCCCGAAGGATTGATTAGTTGTTGAAAAGATCTCTTTTAAGCATTCTCAGCTCGGTTTATCACAGCACAAAGGTAAAAAAGGAAGTAGATGCCTTGCCCGATCTGCGCCGATCAAAGTCCGAGTTGCTACGACAATACACGGCTCAGTATTGGAAATTATACAGTGAGATCGACGACTGTGATCCCAAGATTGTTGTCACCTCATTCAAACTCAATCACAACTTAAAGAGCAGGGTGTTTAAAGATTTACTGCTCATTCCGCCAATGTATATGGATGAGCTTATAAGCCGAATTGAACTGCATGCTTAGCTAGACGAAGCTAGGGAAAAGAGGAGTAGGGCCGAACAGAATGGGCAGAGCTGAACAGAGGGGAGCGAGGATCATTGACGGGAGACAAACGTTGTGCAGACAGGAGAAAAGAAGGAGATCCGGTCGTTTGAATATGTGGTCAAGAAGACGATGTTCAAAATCCCTTTATTCCAACTTGTTAGAAAAATAAAGCATGAGCCCTTCTACAAATGGCCAAACAAGTTGATCGGGAAGTCTAAGTCAAGGAACCAGAGGCTACGATGTTCATACCACAGGGACAGAGGACATATGACAGCAAATTGCCGACATTTTAAAACCTTCCTAGAAGAAATGGTGGCCGAGGGTCGCCTAAAAGAATGGATCAATGAGGAAAAAATGAAGGCTGCCATACAGAGGAATGATGGCAATCAAGCAACGAATGCCGAAGAGGTACGTATCATCAATGTCATTCATGGTATGGTGGACCACGAGAAAGAGGAAAGGCTTAAGGCGGACAACTCATTATAGGACAAGAGGCTATAAGCATGGAATTAGCTCCCGGAAAATGCCTAAATGATGGTTTGCATGGACTACACTAACCTAAATGATGCCTGGCCCAAAGATAGCTTTCCTGTGCCCAGGATTGATTAGCTGGTGGATGCAATAGCTGAACATGAGCGCATGAGCTTCATGGATGCCTATCGTGGCTACCATCAAATAGTTATATTCGGCCCAAATCAGGATAAGAAAGCTTTCATCACACCAAAGGGGCTCTATTGCTACAAGCTCATGCCTTTCAGCCTAAAGAATGCCGAGTGACATATTAATGGACGATCACTAGGATGTTTGAAAAACAGATTGGCAAAACTGTCGAAACCTACATCGACGACATGGTGGTCAAGAATACCAAGGCCGAACATCATCTGAGGTACCTATAGGAAGTATTCAACATTCTCAAGAAGCACAAGTTGAGACTCAATGCATCCAAGTGCGAGTTCGGAGTCGGCTATGGGAAGTTCCTCGGCTACTTGGTGAAATGAAGGGGAATCGAGGCCGACTAGAACCAAATCGAGGCAATCCAACAACTCTCACAACCGAATACGGTCAAGGAAGTTCAAAAGCTCACCAGTGTGGCGGCAACCCTCAACTGTTTCATCAGTCAGTCATTTGATAAACGTCGACCATTTTTTGAATGCCTGAAGAAGAACGACTATCGCAACTTCCTATGGAATGAGGAATGCGATAAAGCCCTCATTTGGCTCAAAGAATATCTCACCACAGCCCCATTGTTGACTAAACCCACTATCGGCGAAACACTCTTTCTTTATCTGGCCGTATCTCCTCATGTTGTCAATTCGGTGCTTGTCCGACATACTAAATCCAGAGATAGCCCCGTGTATTACGTGAGCAAAACCCTAATGGACGCTAAAACCAGGTACCTTCCACTCAAAAAGCTCGCTTTGGCACTTGTAGTGACATCAAGGAAGCTCGCCCCTTATTTTCAGGGGCACATGATCGTAGTCCTTACCGAATACCCACTAAGGGCCAAACTTAGAAGGCTCGACCTTTCAGGGCGGATATCTTGATGGGCCATTGAGTTGGGTAACTTTGACATCAAATATTAGTCCCGAACGGCCATAAAAGCTCATATCCTTGCTAACTTTGTGGCTGAATTCACACCTCGGCCAAATTCAGTGACTGCGACTTCTGAAACGACAAAAAAGTCACTCTTTGACAGAACGGATGGGTTCGGCAGTAGTGTTTAGACGTTGTATGTGAACGGAGTGGCCAACGGCAAGCTGGCCGGAGCAAAGGTGTTATTCATTTCACCAGAAGGCGTACTTCATGAGCATGCCATCTAGCTTGATTTCCATGCCATCAATAACAAAGCTGAATATGAAGCTCTTCTGGCAGGGCTCGAGACAGTCATAGCGATCGACGCGGATGAACTTGTCATCCACTGCGATTCACA
This sequence comes from Arbutus unedo, assembly GCA_014822125.1. NCBI lineage: Eukaryota > Viridiplantae > Streptophyta > Magnoliopsida > Ericales > Ericaceae > Arbutus > Arbutus unedo. The sequence goes on from JABCMJ010017241.1 coordinate 9,408, forward strand.
GCTGGTAGTAAATCAAATTTCAAGAGAATAAAGCAAGGGATGTGCGGATGGGCAAGTAGATGACCAAGGCCATTGAACTGATCCAGCGATTTTGGAAAGTACAACTCAAACAAGTTTCCAGGGAACAAAACTCACATGCTGACATGTTGCCAGGTGTGGCTTCCGCTGCAGAATTCAACGGTCAACAAACAATTTCAATCGATACGCTTGCCCGACCAAGTATCGAACCACTAGAATCCATTGAGGTACTAATGACTGAACATGGCCCGAGCTGGATGGATCCCATTATCGCATACTTGAAAGAAGACAAGTTGTCAGCCAACAAGAAGGAGGCACACCGTGTATACTTCACAAGTCAGCCCAATTATGGGTTTAGCTCGAAACAAGGCTCTATCCGCGATCGTTCACCGGAATGTACCTGTATTGCGTACGGCAATGATTGAGAAGGTATTGTACGAAATTCATGCCGGAAGTTGTGGCTACATTTAGGAGGACGATCCCTAGCCCACTGAGCAATCACTCAGGGTTATTGGTGGCCGAAAATGATGGAAAACGCATAGAAATTTGTGCAAAAATGCGACAAGTGCCAGTGCTTCTCTCCACTAATTTGGCAACCGATTGAGGATCTCTCGCCTCTGACCAGCCCATGGCCGTTCGCGCAATGGGGACTAGATATAGTGGGGAAAATGCTGACAGCTCCAGGTGGTTTCAAATTCCTCATCACGGCAACAAACTACTTCACCAAATGGGTTGATGCCGAACTTCTTGTCACCATTGAAAAGAAGGATGCCAAGAAGTTCGCCTGGAAAAATATGATCTCTAGATTCGGTATCCCTTATGCCTTTGTTTTAGACAATAGAGCTTAATTTGTTGGCGGTCTTTTCACCAACTTCTGTGCTAAACACAGGATCATGTTATACAATTTCACATCATGCTATCCGTAGACTAATGGGCAAACCAAGGCATCAAACAAGACGGTGGTGTCGGGAATCAAGAAAATGTTGCTAACAACAAAGGGGAGATGGGCAGAAAAACTTCCAAGCGTACTTTAGGCGTATCGAACCACACCAAGATGATCCACAAGATAGACTCCATTCGCTCTAGCATTCGGCATGGAGGCCATCATCCCACTTGAAGCAGGACTACCGACCATCCGAACCGAACATTTCAACGAAGATCAGAATAGCCAGGAAATCGCCAAGGACCTAGACTTGGCCAAATAAAAATATGACAAAGCACGAATCCGTTTCGCCGCCTATCAGCAAGAGGTGGCTAAAGGGTACAATCAGGGGGTCCGGCAACGAACATTTTCACCGAGCAAATCGGCATAGGGCGTACGAACTTGAAGATATGATCGGCAAGGCCATGCCAAACCACTGGAACACAATCAACCTTAGAAAGTATTACCAGTAGTCATTTCCCTTTATGTTATTTCATTGTTTGTAGCAAGCTCAGACTCCTTTATTCAGCAATAAATTCTATTTTTTCTCAACAATTGTAACAAACTTGTAAATGCATGACAAAACAAAAATGTTAAAGGTTAGGGTCCTTGACCAAAGGAGCCTTAGACCGACTTCGGATGACCAAGGCAATGCTCGCAAAAGGCTATGGTCTAGTTCTAGAGCCCTAAGGCCAATAGGTGGGCCAACGAGAAGCTCAAGCCATTATGAGTTTTCAACAAAAGCACCATTTTTCAAACCCTCAGTGGGGGAGGAAATGGGCAAGCGGCATACCAGCCATTACAAATAAAATATTGAAGGCATGTCGGCCAAAATAAATGATAAAACTAAAAATGCAAGCGGATCGGCAGAAGTAAATAAACGAAGAAAATCAGAAAAACAAAATCCATATGAAATAAAAGTAGCAACAGTATGGAAGGACAAATGTACAAAAATCACCAAGAGTACGCCACAGTTCAGCGTTGGTAGAAAGAAAAATTGACACAGTTACAAAAAAAAAAAAAAAGCCTACTACTCAGCCAGTGCCTCTTCCTCTCGGCCAATAGCATGCACATCCTCTTCCTGGCCGATGGGGAGGCCGCCATTGCCTGTAGGAGCTTCTGCTTCTACCGATGTGACATCACGTCCCACATCGAAAGTTTACATGGGTGATCTTATGTATATAATGAACCATGTATGCTACTACTAATAACTTGGGTTAAAGCATTTTGGGCCATGTGATTGGGCTCCAACAAGTTATTGGGCTAGTGGTTTACATGAAGCGCTACAAATGGGATCAGAGCGACCTGTGTACACAATCAAGTCTTGGGTCGAGACTTTACTTGGTCTCTAGGGAATAGACCCAAAGTTAGGCCATGGTGACTCTAATATTCAACCCCTTGCGAGGGCACAAGGTCTTAAAGGTGGGGGGATTGTGATAGCCGAAGCACACTTGGAAAAGGAGGGAGATTCTGTAGAAGTGGGGAGCCATCGACAACATTAGCTGCTTTTAGCCCGTCTATCCATCCGCATCGGTAAATGATGTCTTAAGCCATTATCAGCTCTGCATCGCATTGGGTTTCGACTTCATCAAAACTGGCATCACAAGCCATCTTGGCCACCTCCTTGTGCTTCTCCCACATCTCCTCAGCCTCCTTCAACAAGTCGGCATTTGCACCCTGAAAAATGTCCAGGTTGGAGGTCAATTAGGCCACCTCATCATTCAGATGGGCAGTCTCCAGATCCCTCTCCTTCCTCAAAGCCTTTTCGTCGACCAACCGATGAATGGAGCAGCTAGCAATCTTCATTGAATCCGAGAGGTGCTGGTCGAAGGTCGCGAGAGCTTGGACAGACTAAGAAAAAACGCAAATGATAATATCAGAGAATAGTTAAACTAAAAAGACCAAGTTGAATACAAAAACAACTTACCGAGAGAGCATCTTTAAGAGTGGTCCCATAAAGAGGTTTGATAGCCCCAAGCATTGCTTCAGTGTCCTTTGGGGAGACATGTTCCTCTTCCTCATCCATCGACCCTTCTTGAGGCCTCTTACGGAAAGCGGGAGGGAAAGCAGTCAGCGTTATGGATTGGGACCAAACAACAGCCATTGGAGGAGGAGAAGGAGAAGGAGGAGTTGAAGAAGCCGATGGAGTGGAGAATTGGGCAGAGATCGACTTTGCATTTCGACGTTGGATGAATTACATGTTCAATTGGGTAGCATCAGCTGGCTCCTCTGTTCAATCAAGGTATTGCATAAATTTGTTTTTAGAAACTCGTTCAACATGGCAATCTTCGAGTGTATGCTTATAACGTAGCAAGAACTCTAGGATGTTGGCAACGTCTCATTGAGTGACGGAAACTCAAAAAACTTCAACAATTCGAGCTAGGCAAGATTCGGTTCTTAGGTGACCGATGGCATCTTTATCTGTAATAAACAAGTAAATATCAGGGCCGAGAAGCTAGAATGATATAATGACTAGTTTAGAGATAGATAATACCTAGAGCCCCTAGGACACGGGGAATGGGGAAGTCGTGTTCGCTAGGGCCAAACTCGAAGTTGCCGGTAACTTCGAACATGTCCCCGGCGTATTTATCTGAATCAAGCAGGCTGATGATCAAAGATCCATTTCGAGGTTGACTTTGAACGTGGTGTCTCTTTGCCTTGGCGTTCTTTGCAACTGAATAGAGACCAAAAATATCACAGAACTCAAAGTAGTTCATGTAGTTGTTTCAGTCGAACAATCAACATAATAATCATATAAAAATTAATTGATACTTGGAATGGAGTAAGGTTGAGCTCACAAAAGGCTCACCGAAACCACGGGTGAAGGGGGAACCGAAACCCCCCTTCAAATGATGGCCACCATAGGAATGTGGATACAGTCAGGCTGATAGTCTGGAACAACGTCGATCGACATGAGCGAAAGCTGTATGTCGTCTGGTATATTATATCGAATCCAAAAGACTTGCTTATCAACATAAGAATCGAAACGCGATCGGAACTTCTCTCTCTTCGGCGCCTAAGAAGACCTAGCAAAGGTACAAGGGTGCAAAGGAATAAAAAAGCAGGATATAAGGGTCAACACCGAAGGAGACTAGTGAAAGTGCCAAGCAAAAAGAATAGGGGTCTGGGGCTTATCAAAGTGATGGGACAGGATCGTCGGAAAGTGTCTACTGACATGAGGTGCTCATCGAAAAAGGTGATGGAACGGTGTCATGGGCACTGCTCATACTTGAACATTGCCAGAAAAACTAAAATTAGGCAAATAGACAGAATGCACAACAAAACCTAGAAGTTCTAAGCAGTAAAACAAGAAGCAAATGGGATCAGTTGAAGTATTTACTTGTGATCAAAGTACAGAATGCAGGTGAGTTGAAGATTTTTTGCACCAACAGTTCGCGAGCAGCAACAGAGAAGGAGAAGAAGTGAGGAGAAGAGAAAAGTGGTTTCTCTACCCCTTCCATCCCATATATAGGTTTGAAATGAAGCATTAGACGGCACGCAGAAAACGAAGCGAAGCAAAGTTTGGGTTGTCCGATGGGCGACACGTGAAACAATCTGGCGTGTTTAAGCAATTAATTCCTCTAAAACAGCGCGTGTGAAGATGAAACGACGATGAATTAGCAGACGATGCGTGTCCGAACCGTTGCAACTTGATGAGTTCGACCATTCTTGTCAACCAATCGTCAAGTAAGCCGATGCCTAGTTGAGGGGCTATTGTGGAGGGCCAAATACAAGGTCGGGACCCATCTTTGATTAATAAAGAATTGGCTGGGCAGAGGAACATGGGTCGTGTCAGAAGTGTGGGGCTTGGGCCGACGCATTGCCGAACGGGCCTTTCTTTGGACAGGTCGGCATGATAACATTGGTCCATTTTCGGTATCACGGGGCTTCAGCTAATGAAATGCCGAATGGGCTTATCACGAGAGAGACACGGGCTTTGCCGAGAGTCAACCTATTGTCCTGCCGTTCGGTTGAGGCGATGGGAACCTTCTGGAATGGTGGTAGGTCCCGATTAGGAAAGTGTAGATTAAGGCAGTAGCGAAAGTTGGGTATGCACCATATTTGGAAGGCTTCCTCACATGGAAGTATTGTGATTTGATACCAGTCCTTTGATCACATAGGTTCTTTGTCGGCTCGTACTCCCTTCCATCAATTGGGGTCACGAGGCAAGCCATTGCATTGAATAAGGAAAGATTCCCTTGAGATTGGGTTACTAAATGTTGTACTCGATGGCTTATAAATAGGATATCATAGGACATTAGTCAGGTACACTATCCTTCATTGTGCAATTACTATAGTGTTTTGGTCTCTCAAGTGTTCTGGCTTTAGTATCAGAGTGCCCTTAGGTTGGAAATAACCCGTCAACACTAATTGGATGTTCGTTGTGTAGGAGATTGGACCGATTCAAACGGAAGGATATTTCCAACCCCCACAACACAGTTTCTTGTGGTTGGGTAGAAAGATTGACAAGCAGGCCTCAAAGATTCAATAGGGCCTCGTTTGATTAAGGTATTAAGTGCCTGAGATTGGACTAAAGGTGCCTAATCCCATATTTTCCTTCATTTAGTTCCCATTTTATGGTCTAGCATTAATAATACAGGACTATTATAATTCCTATACGGGGGTATTATATTATTCTATGGAGGGTGGGACTGTTAATTCAGGATAAAAAATGCGAACTATTGATTACAAAATTATCACTAAAACAAAAAAATCCTAAAGTAGACTCCAAAATAAATTAAAAACATAAATAACAAAGTCTCAAACCGCAGGTCCTCATAATCTGCCCACCTTAAGAAATTTCATCCTCGAAGTTGCCATCTCAAGGATGAACTATTCTGGGAACTCAGAGTGAGGTTCTGACTCACACTCCCATGTGGCCTCATCCACCCGTAATGGTCCCACAACACCTTGGCCAACACAATAGTCTTATTGTGAAGAACATGCTCTCAAGTGTCTAGAATCCTCAGTGGCCTCTCCTCATAGGATATGTCATCTTCAATCTCCAATGCAGTCTAATCTAGCACATGCAACGCATCGGGCTCATATTTACGCAACATAGACACACGAAACACATCATGAATCCTTGACAATCTTGGTGGCAAGGCAAGTTGATACACCATCTCCCCAACTTTCTCCAGAATCTCAAACAGCCCAACAAATCTCGGTGAAAGCTTCATGCTACGACCAAGGGTTTGAAAACATAATTGTCCACCTCGAAAGCTAATAGCCGTCTCCTGCGATCTGCATAACGTTTCTAACAACTCTGAGCAGTGACCAACCACTGTCGTATCCAGACAACCTTATCGGTAGTCTCTCGAACTAAATCAAGCCTCAACACTCTACCTTCCCCAACCTCAGGCCAATGTACAAGCAATCTGCAAGTCTTTCCATAAAGTGCCTCATAAGAAGCCATCTTTATGCTTGAATGAAAGCTATTATTGTAGGCAAACTCCGCCAATGCTAAGTGATCCTCCCATAAACCTCAAAAATTTTGAACACAATCCCTTAATATGTCCCCCAGAATCTAAATTGTATGCTCGGATTGCCCATCTTTCTGTGGCTGGAACGCAATACTGACACGTAAATCTATCCCAAGTGCCTCCTGAAGACTCGACCAAAATCATGACGTGAATTTGGATCTTGATCCAATGCAATAGACACTAGCACCACATGCAATTAGACTGTCTCTTGAAAATAAAGTCTATTGGGTGCCTCTACAGCATTTGTCACGCGGATAAGAAGAAAATGAGCGGTCTTGGTCAGTCGATCAACAATCACCCATACTACATCATGCCTTGTTGGCGACCTTGGAAGCCATGTCCCGAAGTCCATGGTCACGTGCTCCCATTTTCACTCAGCCACCGATAAAGGCTGCAACAACCCGGTACGTTTTTTAAGCTCGGCCTTAACTAACTGACACACCAGACATTTTGATACAAATAGGGCAACATCGTATTTCATTCCTTTCTACGAGTACTACCTCTGCAAATCCTAATACATCTTCGCACTACCAGGGTGTACTACGACACAAGAATGGTGGGATTCTCAAAGTACTGTCTCTGTCCCTGATCTGTATGAAGAACACAACCATCCATCTACTCACTCGAAGTACTGTCTCGCGGCACGACTCGGGCACATATACTCAGCCAGCAAATCTCTGTCCCTGATCTGTATGAAGAACCCAACCATCCATCTACTCACTCGAAGTACTGTCTCGCGGCACGACTCGGGCACATATACTCAGCCAGCAAATCGCCTCCTAGTCATTCTACTGTTCTTCTATCACTCTTACCAATAACGAAAGTTGGACTACTATGCTAAACAAGACAACCTTATCACCGTCTGTGCTGGACTGTAAACTCTGCTTACCAAGCTCCCCAATAATTTTCCATTCCTGTGTAACCACATCAACCAAGCTATGGAGTGACTTCCTGCCCAAGGCATCTGTCACAACATTTGCCTTACCCGGATAGTACTGCAAAGTCATAATCTTCCATATACTCCATTCACCTCCGCTGTCTCATATTCAAATATTTCCAAGTGAAGATATACTTAAGGCTCTTGTGATCCGAGAAGACCCGGAGCTGTTCACCATACAAGTAGTGTCTCCAACTCTTGAGTGCAAATATAAATGCCACCAATTCTAAATCATAAGTAAGATAATTGTGCTCATGGTTCTTCATCTGATGAGGACCATATCTAACAACTCTCACATCCTGCATTAGTAAACATCCCAGTCGATCCTTCCAAGCATCACAATATACTGAGTATTCTGGTCCTCACTCAAGAATCACCAATATTGGAGCAGATTTCAACCTCTTTTTCAGCTCTTGGAAAGAATGCTCACATGCCTAATCCCACACAAATCTGATTCCCTTTCAAGTAAGTCGTGTCATCGGAGCTGCCAATTGTGTAAAATTTCCAACAAAACGCTGGTAATAACCAGCCAAGTCCAGATTGCTCTGAATCTCAAAGATGCTCTTGGGTCATGCCCAAGTCAACACGACCTCTATCTTTGATTGATCCATAGCCTCCTCTTCATTTGACACTTCATGCCCCAGGAATTTCACCTTGAAAATCCAAAAGTCGCACTTTGAGTATTTAGCGTAGAAGGAATTCTACCTCAAATTTATAATACAATTCTCAAGTGCTTTTCATGCTCCTCCTCTGTTGGTGAATAGAAAAATATATCATCTATGAACGCCACAACAAACTGATCCAAGAATTCATGAAATACCTCGTACATCAAATCCATAAAAGTAGCAGGCGAGTTGGTCAAACCAGACAACATCACCACAAATTCATAATGACCGTACCGTGTCCAAAATGTTGTCTTGCAGTGTCTTCATCCTTGACTCTTAACTAATGGTAACCCAACCTCAGATCAATCTTTGAAAATAACCAAGAATCCCTGAGTTGATCAAACAAATCATCGATCCTCGGCAATGGATATTTATTCTTCACTGCCACGTTGTTTAGCTATAGGTAATCAATGCACAATATCAAGGACCCACTCTTCTTCTGAGCAAATAGGGATGGAGCACCCCAGGTGAAGTACTAGGTCAGATGAAACCCTTGTCTAATAATTCCTGAAGTTGTACCTTCAATTCTTTCATCTCTCCTGGAGCCAATCGATAAGGTGTCATCCAAACTGGAGAAGTTCCATGCATGAGATCGATAGAGAACCTCACTTTCTGTTGAAAAGGTAAGCCCGCAATATCCTCTAGAAAGACATCTGAAAAATTACATACAACTTAAGGTAAGTCCCCATGATTCTGACTCCCTTTATCATCCCATGTCGTTGCAAACAAATGGCCAAAAATCTCTTGACCCCACAACCCATGAATCACCGACTGAACTCCCCCCCGGTCTCTCCAAAAGTGAAAATTGTCCCCATCTGGAATACAAATGGTCACTCTACTCCGATAATTGTCAATCGTGGCTCTAAAAAAAATTAACCAGTCCATTTTTAAAATAACATCAAAGCTACTCATATCTAATAGTATGAGATTAAAGAATAGACTGTGGTCAGTGAACACCATCTCGCACGAGTTACACACGTCTCTAAAAGCCACATCGCCCACAACAGGCATCTCAACTAGCAAAACATAATCTAACAAACTGACCTAAAGACCCAAGGTAGAAGCAAAACTAGAAGCAATAGATGAATGTGAAGCACCTATGTCGAACAAGACACTAGCCCAAGAACGAGATAAAAGTAAAGTACCTCGAACAACTGAGACTCCCACTATTGTCACCTTCGGCATTGCGATGGTATAAACACATCCCCTAATCATTTGTCCTTGATGTACTGATTGAGCTCCTATTGTGTCAGTGCAAAACTCTGCTGAATTGAACCTAACTGCATTGGATGATTATGCACTGAACCCCCTGCACCACCACTCCTTTAATTCCACGGGAAAAAATGCTGAATACGGCCCTGCTAATAACACTTGTAACATGTGAGTGGCCCCTTAGTAGTACTTGCAACTGCGATGATTGTGTCCCCCGTCGACATTCTGACCTCTTGTGACCCAGCTAACCACACCTATAACAGACAACCTCTCTCTATGTACCCCTCTTTGTAGAGATAGCCGACAAACCAAATACTGCTTGTCTCTGATAACCTTGAAAGTGGGAGCTAGTCTCCCCTCTGACGCTTTATGTTCTGTCCCCTAACTCCACAATCATTACCCTAATCGTACATTGATCCCACGTTGCCACGTCTACCTCGGCTCTCATTACCCGTTCCACTAGGTCCCCATAGTCCCAGATCTTTAGCTGTATAACTCCCTTTCAGATCATTGGCTGGAGACCCTTCTCAAGCTCTTGCAATTAAGATTTCATCCCTTGCAGTCTTAGTAGCAAAATGGGATAGCGAAGTAAACTTGTTCTAATATTCTACCACTGTCATCCTTCCCTGTTTTTGACCATAGAACTCTTGTCTAAGCAAGTCCTTCATTACTTCAGGCAAGTAGTAATCAATGACGGCCCTTAAAAGCCTTCATTATTTTCCACCACCAGTTGGCCTCATTTATAAACTGATACGAAGCTAGAAAAACCCTCAACTCATCCTTGGTAACTTGCAAGGTGTCCAAGATTTTCTCCACCTGTTCAATCCAGTTCTCAACCACAAACGGGTCGGCTCCGCCTATGAACTCAAGAGGATTTATACGACGAAACTCCCACATGGCAATCATTGCTCAAGTCTCATTAATGGGTTGGTTATTCTATGCCAACTATTGTATGGCCTCGGTCATAACCCTCACGATGTCATCTCCAGTAGCAAGATCTGGTGTCCCTGCAGTGGCAGCACCCCTGCCTCTACTTTGAACTGTACAAGGCAACATCTCTCTACAAAAAAGGGACAAAACTCGTCAACGAGTAAACAACAGTCAGACACAGATATGCATGTAAGCACATACTGAGCAATACTCGTGAGAACACCAACCCATATTCCAATTACCTTTCTCGGACCTCCAATCAGAAGAAATGGTGATCAAGCATCTCTTCTGACCGGATTTCACGAGTAGTCGCATGGACATTCAAAGACAGGGTTGGCACTCTCAAGGTATGCTCCACATAAACCCATAGACCTCTAGGACCTTAATCCACAACTCTAGGTATTCGAACCATACTCTGATACCAAGTTATCACACCCCGCACTTCAAGGGTATAAAATGAGCAATAGAATGATACAATAAAATAAACCTCAACATAAGGACATATCCATTAAACTACTAATCCACATCTCGACAGTAAATATATCCAATCTCAAAAATTTAACAAATAGTCAAATACTAGCCTACAATGCCCAAACAACTAATCAATCTCTGAAAAGCATCTAAATGTGAAAATAACTATCATAAAGGAAATCCTTACTACGAAAACTCCATATATGTTCATAACGAGGTCGAACTCTTCGGGTCAACATCATCACCTGTGAATGGTTAATGTACAGAAAAATATAAGCCGGAGTTCGAGTAAAAAATCACATTGAACCATCGATATATTGACTAAATCATGCTTACATCAATATCATAATATAACCAACATGAACGAATAACTGAAAGAATCTGTCAACAACATGCTCAATATGTGACTCATGCAATCATTTAATAGTCTCTCACTGCAGGCCTACCCACGGACAAGAAGCACCATGCATAATCTGATGGTCTCTCACCCTCGGCCTACACAAAGAGTTGGGCACCCTATATCGAGTTCACAAGCAACCTACAACCATCGGAACATCTCCAACCCAATAATATTTCAAATGAACTTTCAGCATCGAAATCACAAAGGCATCGATCCAATGTTATTACCATAAATGCATACTCATATGAACCCTTAGTATATAGTTCTAGACCTGAATAGTAAGCATAAATAGACCAGAAGGTAAAAAACAGGCCGAAGTTTTTAAAATAATTTTTCTATTTTTACGTAGCCTGCTCGAGTAGCTTGGAGGTCATTCGAGCGCCAAAAACAAGTCCACTGTCGTAAAATTGAACAGCAAAAAATTAAAGAGGTCGCTCGAGCACCTAGGTAATATTTCAAATTCTGTTCTGTCGAACAAATCTCATTTTGGCCTTAGTTCTGCAAGTTAATTGTCCAAAACACCTCAAAAACTACACAAAACATGCATGTAGAGACTTGAATTTCTTTTTCGTTTTGATAAGTAGATGTTTGAAACACTAGTGGCATTCAATTATGCATGATTATGTAATTTGGGGGCCAATGTGTAAAGGAATGAAAGTTTGGGACTTGTAGTTAGCATGTTAGTAATGCAAGGGGTAAGTGCAATATTAGGGTTTATATCTTTTACAACATCAGGATATTTTTGGAAAAATAGATCAAACCCATTTTACGTCTCTCTCTCTCTCTCTCTCTCTCTCTCTAACATCTCTCTCTTCTCTCAAACTCCAAACTCAGATCCTTGTTCCTACATCAAATTTCTCGTAGAATTATCAAGAATCCTTCATTCCCAGAGGATATCTTAAGCTTGATTGTGTTGACTCAAGTGGAGGAGTATTCAAAGATTTCTTGACATTTGGAGCTAGGATTTTCTTGTGGAAGCTTGCTCTTTGCATTTGTCACACATCGCACTTCAAGGGTATGAAATGAGTAATATAATGACACGATCAACAAAATAAAACCTCAACGTAATATCTCATCAAATTAATAAAATATCTCTCAAAACATCAACTGTCATAACTATCAACTGTCAAACTGTAAATAACCAATACTAACTAAAATATGAAGTCAACTAAGGACCCACAATACCCAAATAAAATAATCAATATCTGAAATATGAAAACATATGACTGAAATAACTCCTAACTGTTGGGGCTCCAAATATCTCCAAAACTTGAGGTATAAGTCATTGGTTCTACATCATCACCTGTAAATTATTAGTTTACAAAAAAATATAAGTCGAAGCATGAGTAGGAAGTCATATTAAGCCATCAACATATTGATTAAAGTATGCTTGTATCAACAACATAATATAGACAATAGGACTAAACTACTGAATAAACTAACAATATCATGTTCGACACGTGATTCATGCAATCATTTAACGGTCTCCCACTACAGGCCATACACACGGACAATGGGCACAGAGTACTAATCTAACGGTCTTTCACTGTGGGTATACCCAAATAAGAGCACCATGCCTTAGAGTTCACGGGCTACCTCCGACCGTCAGGACATCACCAATTCGGTAATATTTCAAACAGACACCGCCAAAATCACAAAGACATCAATCCAATATAATCACCATCCATGCATGATTATATGAACCAATAGCAGACAGTTCCAAACCTGAACAATAAGTATAAATAGATGAAAAGGCAAGAAACAGGATGAAAAATTAAAAATAAAGTTTATGTTTTTTAGTAGGCCACTTGAGTGCCAAAAATCAATCCTCTAACAAAACGCCAAAAATCAAGGAGGTCGCTCGAGCGGCTTGAGCTTGCTCGAGCAGCTTGGTCAATTTTTTAGATTCTGTTCTACTCGAACATACCTCATTTTGACTTTCATTTCTCCAACCTAATTGTCGAAAACACCTAAAACATCACACATAACATGCATAACTCGATCAAACTCCAAAAATAACGCATATACTAATTATTTAAATTCAATCTAAGCAATATCTCAAGGAAAATCAACCTAAAATCCTACCTTAATCAATAAGAATGAAGAAAACACTGCCAAGTATTGAAATCACTCGAACTCTCTGTGTATACGGTTGATCTAGGGCTCTACACGAATCTCTCAACACCGGCAATACTTTTCTAGTTGAAAGCTTCGCGAGATTCCTTTGTCTGCTAGTCTGTTAGCCTTCTTCTATCAAAATCTGGGTTTTTAGATTTATAAAAAGATGTCTAACTTTTATAAAAATTGAATTTAAGATTTTTTTTTTGGGGATAAACCAGAGTGGCTAAGCGAAGATACAAGTTTACAAGGGGCATACCCTAGGAAACAACAAAGAAAAGAAACGATGAAAATGAAGGAAACATAAAGTAAGGTACAAATTCCTATATCGTCTGAGAGAAGATGGGGGAAACCGACTAAATGCCGCACTTGTAGAGGTGAGGTGCCTTCCGATAATGATGTCATTAAGATGTATGTTAAGGCAAGATAACCGCATGAAATCTGAGGTGGAATATAATACAAAATACAAGGGACATACCCCAGGCCAAAAAATATAGCAAAATAAAATTACATAATACAAGGGGCATACCCCAGGCTTTGCAATACCACATAAAGGAGAATGGAGTTTAATTACCGAAACCAACAAGCCAAAACCACAATAGCATAGCACTAATAACCAAGGGTGGATCCAACTTCCAAGATGTTGGTGTGGGGAGAATGGGCTCACAAGGTCATAAATCTTCTTTACGATGATCCAAACTGAAACAGGAAAAGCACAGTTAGAGCTGCCAATTGTCAATGTACCAAGAATGCTTACTACCACTAGGAATCTTCAATAAATTGAGAACCCGGGAGAGAACATCTAAGATAATAAGAGCAATAACCGAATGGTGGTGCTTAGTTATGTGTTGAAATTTGAGCATGTTATGCTCAATCCATATGTGGTAGACAGTGGAAGTAAATGCAAGCTTCTTAAGCAAACTGCCCAAACTCTTACCCTTAAAAGACTAGTTTAAAACCAAGAGCCAATCCTGCCAATTTGTAGAGTGCCAATTACCCTTAAGCTTGGTACAAATATGATCCCAAATCGATTTGGTAGAAGGGCAACGGAAGAATAAATGGTTGAGGTCTTCAGAATGGGGGCAAAAGGCGCAGATAGAGACAACCTTATTGCCAAAAGTTACCAACTTGTCCTCAATGGAAAGGCAATTCTGAATAGCAAGCCATGAGATGAGACTGTATTTAGGAATGAGGCCCGGGAACCAAATGAGAGCATGCCAGGGAACTTAAGGATAGTGATTTCTCCACTCATCATAGAGAGTGGAAATGGTAAATTTCCCATCAGCAGCCAAGTCACATGTGCACTTGTCTTTCAAATCACTAGAAGGGTTAGGAATATTCATGGAGGCCTATCTGAGGTTCAAGAGATCAAGAGATTGGGCAGCAGGCCAAGACCAAGTACCAGGTAAGATGATAGAGCCAACATGGGAGTTTTTAGATACTAGAATCATAAACAATACGATCATTGTCGCACTGTAATAGGGGGCCCTACGGATGCCAGTTATCGTACCAAAGGTATGTATGGGCATCGTCGCCTATCTTGTGCAAGATGAAGGGTTGGATTTTATCCCGAAGACTAAGAAGTTTCCTCCAAATCCATGAAGGATTAGAAGGAATTTTGACACTCCAGAAGCTTATATCCTTAAGAAGATAGAATTTTACCCATTAACACCACATGGATTGGCCGCCTCCAGAAATAAGGAACCAAATATGTTTAGCTACGACAGCCTTATTCCAAATTATGATGGATTTGAACCCAAGACCACCTTTAGCCTTAGGGGACTCCACATTAGGCCCAAAACTCTATATAATCGCAAACGTGTCACAACTAATCAATTAAACTAAAGCCACTAAACTCAAAAATAAATTAAAAACATAAGATAACAAATATCGAATCTCGGGTCCTCACAGCATTCCTACCTTGAGGTAGGAATTTCTTACCTCTCTTATACATGACTTGATTTGGTGTATTTGTTGGTGTATTGGTTTGATTTTGGAAATCCTTCTCAAGAACCCAAAATCTGCAAAATTTGTCTTCTTCGCGACCAAATCCATCCGAATGAATTTAAGACCCATCCAGATGGAATTGTCTACTACCTTGTTTTGATGTTGAGATCCATCCAGATGAATCTTTATTCCATTAGATGACCTGCCATCTTGATGACATTCCATTTCTTGTTCCATCCGGATGACTTTTGGCTCTAACTCTTTCAATTTTGATCTCATTCGGATAACTTTCCAGTACATCCAGATGGATTTCACTACTGCCTACTATGGACGAATCTCGTCTGGATGCCTTGAGCATTTCCATCCGGATGACTTTGTGTGTAGCGTGCTCAATTTGAAATTCCATCTGGATGCCTTTTGACACCAAACCGGATGCCCTACTTGATGGGTTCTTCTCTTTGTGGAGCTCCATCGGATGGTCTGACCACCCCCATCCGGATGAATTGTGTGGATTTAAATGTGTGTTCGTAGGACTTGACGTGTCTTCCTCTCTTAGCTATTACTGGACTTATATGAACCTATTTGACGAACTACGAAATAAGTAAGATTGATCTTAGATATGTGATTGATATCAATAATTGAATCATGCATGATGATAGCTATGAAACACGTAATTTATGTGGACATCTGGATAATGACTTGGACTGGACTCTCTTAGGGGAATGCTAGGATGATTGAAATAGACTCCTTTAGAAATGCTAGGAAGACCATAAACTAGATTCCTATATGGAAATACTAGGAGAATGAACTAGACTCCTCCGGAAATGCTAGGCATAACAATTCAACACATAATGAAACACGTGAACTAAACTTATGAGACCTGGGATGCGACAAATGACTTGAAATTGAACGTATAGATGTAATGACATGGGTTGATGTACCTTTAGTGTTTATCTTTGCTTTGCACTTGATCTCGTTAGAGTTATATATTGATGTTTACTTGTCATGCCATTTCATTTCATATTCACATAAAACTGGCGTAGTGTGGCTCAACCATTCTTTCTTTTCAGGTACCGCTTCAAAGCATTAGCATGGAGTGTTTGACATGTCTGGATTGTCATATTTTTGAAAGCTTTCATGAAGAAGTTATTTAGCATATTTTACTAGTCCTTTGAAAGATGTATTGTAACTCTCATTTTGATTTTTTGACTCAAATGATGTAACACTCTAAGTATTTGATTTACGATGATGGCCATTGGATTGAGATGAACCCCTTTGTAATTTATTTTTAAACCATGATGTATTACCTCGTCATGAATGGTTATTTGGGCACTTGGGTGAGTCTTATGAGGACTTTATCGTTGAAATTATCATGTCTTATTTATGCTAAAAATTGAGGGCGTCACAATGCATGACTTGATTACACTAAAAAACAACACGTATACTCATGATTTAAATAAGATCTAAGTAATATTTCAAGGAAAATCAACATTAAATCCTACCTTAATCACAAAGAACAAAGAAAACGTTGTAAAGTATTAAAATGCCTTGAACTCTCCACGTATATGACTGATCTTAGACTCTACTAGAAGCTCTCAACACTGGCAACACTTCTCTAGTTGAAGTTTTGCGAAATTCCTTCGTCTACTTGCCTGTGTTAGCCCTTATCAATCAAAATTTGGGTTTTTAGATTTATTAAAAAGCTATCTAACTTTAATAAAAAAAACTGAAATTAGGGTTTTGTTAAGCCTTAAATACTCATTAAAAGGTTAATTACTCTAAACCCCTTCTAGTTCTGACAAATCCCAATGAGGTCCAAAACTTAAAATTCTCGCAAATGGGGCACGATTACACAACGAAACTGAAACCACATGACTGCAAAATAAATTAAAAACATAAATAACAAAGTTTCGAACCACAGGTCCTCACAACTACATGTTAAATAACAGTGTCACGAGGATTAAAACATGTCTTATATCAAAGCATATAGATTTTTCGTTCACACAAAAATATACTGTTAATTAGCAAATGTTTGATAATACCATTATACAAGTGAAAACCACATGCGTCTCATGAGACCCTGCCACAATCGGCGACTAATGCAACCTATGCGAGAACCTAGTACCAGCTCATTCCCATCTCTAATATTTATAGGCTCTCACTATAGGAATACTCGCATCCAGAGCGCCTTCGTTAGTTTTACGGATTTTCACTGAGGGACTACCCACACTTGATGCACCTAGCAGTATATTTATGGACTTTCAACAAGAGACTACCCGCACAAAGGGCACCTAGCAGTAGATTTTATGAACTTGCATCGACAGAATCACACAGATATATGTCTCAGGATAATCACGACACTGATACGTCCCCATGAACAACAAACAACTTGTTTCAAACCCAAACAGTATGCAGAACCGAATAGCACTTGAGCCCCCAAAACAACCCTATTGTCTCAAAAATAACACTTGAAAATTAAAGAGCTCGCTCAAGCGGCCTCTTTATTTTTCTAGTTATGTTCCAATACTAAACAGTAGAGTTCCAGCTACTAGTTTCATCCAAAAAGGTTTGGATTTATGTGAAAAATATCATAGATCCATATGTGGTGTAAATACATAAACATTGAAACACATAACCGCGATAGAAATAATGAATTAACCATCTTTAAACTGAAACTTAACCCGAAATCCTATCTCGAATCAAGAAATCTGATGAAATCCTAGTTCCTGCACTTTCCCTTGATTTCTTGCGAATATAATCAAGCTAAGGCTCGCTCCAAAGCCCTCGATAATAGGATCGACCTCCCTTTTTTTTGTTCTTCAAAGATCAAAGATTTTGATGTTCGATTCCAACCCGACACTAGAACACCTATGCAAACAAAGCAGTGAGAAACCACCGACAAACTAATTAGGGTTTGTTGTGTAGCAATTTTAGGGTTAAGCAAGATTATAGAGTCACAAATAATCTAATTATGCTTTAGCCCCTCATGTTTATGCCCTCAAGTGTAGTATGGTCAGAATCATGTTCGGATGTCAGGTTGAGTTCCTTTGTTTTAGTTTCTTTGAGGGAGTTGTATCAGTCAGGTAACATTCTTTTCCTTTATAAAAGTAATAAGGACTCCCAGCTTCTTCTTTGTGCTAGCTAGTATGCAAAGGAAGAGCATCATCAAACTGAGTGAGAGTTAAAAGAGGCCTACGCGGAGCTAGCGTACTGGGAAAAAAAGAGAGGAAAGGGCCTCTTTTTTTTTTTTTGCGAAGAGGGGCTCTTAACCTACCTGCTTCCTTAGGTGGTCATTCATTCTTGGTTTAGTCAATCGCTTCACTTGCCTCGGGCTTTTCCATTTCTGTAGTGCTTTAGTCATTCTCGAAGCCTAGGAAGTGAAATAGAAATTAAGTTCTTCAAGTAATTCTGGCCTTGAAATCATGTGCTTTAATTTTGGCCTTGACCTGACACGGTAAGGAATGAAAAAGATTAGAGATATGATCCTCTTGGTAATATTCCTTTTCCATCCTGGTTAGCCTTTACTTTCCATCATCAAGTTAACTTCTCATTGTAACTTGTACCCACCCAGGACTCAAGTGAACCTATATGATCTCAGCCTTAATAGCTAAGTCACACCCATGAAATCTACAAACAAATCACTCCACATACAAAGCCTCCAGAGACCACACCCCTATCCCAGAAACCAGAACCAGTAATAGAAAACACAGGCTCCAAACTTGCCTAACCTCAGTCAGCTAGCTGAATTGGGAAAATACAACAATCAACCACCAAAAATCCTATGAGAAGTTCCACAGAACCCTGCCACAAAACTTTATGCTCCTCAGTAGAAGCAATCTGCCTCCTACGAGATCAGCCACTTAGATTAGCGTTGATCCTATCTATAACTATTGTATCCTGGCTTTTTGTTAAAAAGTTCTCCCATTTCTTTCTCCTCCCCAGACACGGTAGATAGAGGTAGACAGAACTTCGGGAAACTAGCTCATTGTTGATACCGTAATACACCTCGTATAACCGGTTCAACATGTCCTATTTAGTATACGTGCGATACTTAAACATTAATTTTATCGAATAATACACGTTGGGTAGTTTCTGTCCAATTTTAGGTTTTCTATGTTAAAAGAGGTGTTGGACCGATGAAATGGTGAAATCCAAAAGTTTGGAGGAAGTCTCGACACATGAGGAAGGATGAAAATATGATTGGAAGAAGTGCCGAGTCCAAGAGTGATGCGAAATTTGAAGAAAATGCGGAAAAAGATAGAAGAATCAAGAAAATGGAAAATCTGACCTGACCTGATGAACAAGTCAGGTTGAAACTTGACTGGAACATCTAGTCAGATTTTGAAAAAAAGCATAAAAATTCCAAAGACCAAATCTGACTGGTCAGATCCAAATCTAACTGGAACCTTCTAGTCAGGTTTGCGGGCGAATTAAAAATATTTTCATGTAATTTCTTATTTTGTTTAATTTTTTTAAGTAGTTTCCTATTAGAATTAGGCAGCATTTCCCTTATCTTTTTATTTATTCTTTTTGTAATTAGTTTTCTTTTAGGATTATGAATCTTTTTCCTAATTTTTCTCTTAGATTTCCCTTATTTAAGGACCTAGGAGGTTTAGATCTATCGAATTCAATTCAACACTTTTACATTCAATTTATATTCAATTACTTAGAGTTCTTAGCAATAAATTTTTAGCAATTATTTACTTTTTTATCTCTAAGTTCATTCAAGTTTTTCAAGTTCTGTTCAACTTTCAAGTAAGATTGTTTGATTTGATTTTGTTCATCAATTCTAATAAAATATTTTCAACTTTAATATGCTAGGCTAAATCTTCTAGACAAGATCCAAGGATAAATTCCATCTCATGATTTACGGTTTCAACATCTTCTCATATTTT
>JABCMJ010017245.1:0-10710 GCA_014822125.1 Arbutus unedo
TTGATAGAATTATGTCTTATTCTGATATGTCTCTTTTTCTCATTAAAATTTGTGTTCTTAGCTTTTGCAATAGCAGCTTGATTATCACAATGTATCGAGACAACAGGAATAAAACTATCTAATAAAGGCAAATCAATTAACAAATTTCTCAGCCATTCGGCTTCAGAGCAAATCATATCTAAAGCAATAAATTTAGCTTCCATGGTGGATCTCGATATTATTGTTTGCTTAGATGATTTCCAAGCTACTGCACCTCCACCTAGAGTAAAAACGTAACCACTAGTGGCTTTTGTTTCATCAGAGTCACTAATTCAATTAGCATCACAGAATCCTTCTAAAACATTAGGAAACCCACAGTAGCGAATACCGTAGTTAATTGTACCTTTAAGATATCTAAAAATTCTTTCTATGGCATTCCATTGTTCTTAAACTAGGATTACAAGTGTAACGACTCAACTTACAAACAGCATAAGAAATATCAGGTCTGGTGCAATTAGACAAGTACATCAAAGACCCTACTATCTGTGAATATTTATATTGAGAAATACGCTCACTAACATTTTTCTTTAAACGAATATTAGGATCAAACGGAGTTGAAACTTCTTTCACATCAAAGTAATTAAACTTTCTTAATAATTGCTCAATATAATGTCCTTGAGTCCAAGCAATCCCATCATTATTTTTTAGTATTTTGATTCCCAAAATAACATTCGCTTGTCCTAGATTCTTCATGTCAAAATTTCTAGACAAGAGATGTTTGGTTTCTCTAACTACATCAAGATTAGTGCCAAAAATAAGAATATCATCTATATATAAGCAAAGATTAAGACAAGCACTATCAAGTTGTTTAATATACACACATTTATCAGAATCGTTTATTTCAAAATTATTCGAGAGAATCACTTGATCAAATTTTTCGTGCCATTGTTTCGGAGCTTGTTTTAGTCCATAAAGAGACTTTACAAGTCTACAAACTTTGCTTTCGTGTTGTGGAACTACAAACCCCTCGGGTTGATCCATGTAAATTTCTTTTTCTAATTCTCCATTTAAAAATGCTGTTTTTACATCCATCTGATGAATTTCTAATTTATAAATAGATGCCAAAGCAATCAGAACTCGAATAGTAGTTATACGAGTTACTGGAGAATATGTATCAAAGAAATCAATTCCTTCTTTTTGCTTAAAACCTTTAGCTACTAGTCTAGCTTTAAATTTATCGATACTTCCGTCTGTTCTAAGCTTCTTTCTAAAATTTCATTTACACCCTATTGTTTTGCAATCAGGAGGAAGATCAGTAAGATACCAAGTATTATTAGCAGTGATAGAATTCATTTCACTATTTATAGCATCTTTCCAAAAATTAGCATCAACAGAAGTCATAGCTTCATCATATGTTTTAGGATCATTTTCAACTAAGTAAGTTTGAAAATCACTGTCAAATTTCTTCTCAATTCTACCTCTTTTACTTCTCCTTAATTCTAATTCGTTTTGATCTTCTTAATTCTAATTCGTTTTGATCTTCTATGTTAATTCTCATGGTGGAACTCTCACTTACTGATCTAGAAAGCTTGTCTTTCATAGGAAATATATTTTCAAAAAATTTAGCTTCTTTTGACTCCATGATAGTGTTAGAAATTTCAGAATTAATAACCAAAAAACGATAACCGACACTATCCAAAGCAAAACCAATAAAAACGCAGTCAATCGTTTTAGGACCCAATTTTCTTTTCTTAGTAGGTGGTACTAATACCTTTGCTAAACACCCCCACACTTTAAAGTATTTTAAACTGGGCTTCCGATTCTTCCAAAGTTCATAAGGTGTTTTATTAGGATCTTTGTACGACACTTTATTTAAAATATGACACGCAGAATATAACGCTTCACCCCATAAATTATTTGGTAAACCAAAACTAGCTAACATAGCATAATCATATCTACCAAAGTTCGATTTTTACATTCTGCAACTCCATTAGATTGGGGTGAATACGGTGGAGTCCGTTGGTGAATTATTCCATGTGTTTCACAAAAATCTTTCATTTCAGTTGGAGCATATTCTCCTTCTCTATCAGATCTCAGAATTTTAATTTTCTTCTCTAACTGGTTCTCTACTCTAGCTTTGAAAATTTTAAATTTTTTAAACTCACTTTTTTGTGTTATTAAATACACATGGCAATATTTCGAAAAGTCATCAACAAATGTTATGAAGTATCTTGTACCACCGCGGGTTAACACGTTATTAAGGTCACAAGTATCACTATGTATAAGCTGTAACAAGGTTGTTTCTCTAACAACTGATTTATGTGGTTTTCTAGGTAGTTTAGCTTGTACACAAACTTGACATTTTTCTTTTATATTTATTTCATATTTAGGAATAAGCTCTAGGCTCATCATTCTTTTGATGGTTTTTAAATTTACATGCCCAAGCCTACCATGCCAAGTGTTACAACATTCTACATAAGCCACGGAAGAAGTAATAGAAGTAGAACAAACAACTTATTCGAATAAGAATTTAACACATTAAGACTGAATAAACCATCTACTAAATATTCTTTATCAATAAAAGTACCATTCTTAGAAATAACAACTTTATTAGACTCTATAACAACTTTAAAACCATGACGAACTAATAACGAAGTACTAACTAGATTCTTTTTTATTTCTGGAACATGTAAGACTCTATCTAACACAATAACATTTCCCGAGGTCAATTCCAACCTAACTTTTCCTTCTCCTAGTACACTTGCCAGACTCCCATTTCTCATGCTTACAGTTCTTGTGCCTGATTCCTGATCATAAGATAAAAATGTATTTTTATCAGCGCACACATGAATATTAGCACCCGAGTCTATAAACCATTGATTTGTGTTAAAAACAATATTTAACTCAGGGTTGCTAACAAAATACCTGTTAGCAGAGATAGAGGAGTTGGCTTCTGCGGTGACTACATTAGCTTGTGGTTTAGGAGCTACTTGAGGACCACGAGCCTTAGGAGGTTGACCTTTGCGATAGTAACAATCTTTTGCTCTATGATTTGTTTTCCCGCACACCCAACAAGGCATAATCTTCTCTTGACTAATATTTTTGCCTTTTGGTTTATTATTATTGTAGCCCCCAAATTTTTTAACCGTGTGGGTCTTCTTGAAATTTGAATATCTAGGCTTATTGAGATTTTCTACGACATGAGCTTTAGCCCGAAATTCTGGAGTTGGAACTTCAAGTTGTTTTTGACGATGTTTCTCCTCTATATTCAAAGACACTAAAAGTTCATCAAAAGTGTAGTCATCAGGTTTTTGTTTTAGCATCCTATCAAATTCAGACCATGAGGGAGGTAATTTTTTGATGAGTGATGCAACTAGAAATGTGTCAGTCAAGTCCATACTTTTTCTTCTAAGATCATAAAGTATATTTTGAAATTCATGGGTTTGTTCCATAACAGACCTTCCATCAATCATTTGGAAGTCTAAAATTTTTTCCGCATATTCAGATGCGTACTTAAATTCAAGAGCTTCCCACAGCTCAATGGAGGTCTTAGTAGTGCAAAAAATATTGTAAATACCGGTAGATAAAACACTCAAAATTCTACCATGACACAAATAATTTTTTTCATCAAATCCATCACCATCACTAGTTTTTTCCGATGAAGTGTTCCTTGTCAACTTCGACAACTCCTACTGCCTGAGAAGTTCCACTTTTTTTGACAATTTTTTCTTTTCCTTTTGAAGTTAAAGATTTGTGAATCACAGAATATAAACCTAAAGTGGTAAGCCAAAATTTCATCTGCTGTTGCCAAACTCGGAAATTTTGACCATTGAATTTCTCGGGCTTACAAAAACTAGAATCGTCTAATGCCATTTTATTAACCCCAAAATTATTCTAATCCTAACAGAAAAAACCTTAGCAAGTTTTAATTGTATTTTTCCTAAGATTGTTGGAAAAGTAATTCGATGCGAACGGTTATCCTGCTAGGTATTTAAAATTCACACAACAATATTAATAAACCAAAATAGCAAAAATATAATCGGAGAGAAAAGATTAGAAACGCCTGTGAGATGGTCGAGGCACGCGAAAGCGCTCTCCTTAGGAAAAATACACCCTCTTCTGCACGGGATTGAACGGTACTCCTTCCTCAAGATACAACGACTTTCGAATCTTCTTCTGTGAAGCGAAGTAGACTCACGAACCAATTATTTCCCAACACTTTGATAAACACAAAATTTTCTGATCACTCAAGTAATTTTTCCTTTCTCTATTTTTTGTCTCTTTCCCTTTTTCAACAAGTACAACACTTTTTCTTTCTTGGCTGTTGGACCTTTATATATATATATATATTTTTTTTTTCAAGTGGAGATGCACAGCCCAAGAAAAAGAAAACTCCGTACCGGATGGGAAAGGCATAGATCTATATATATGGAAATAAAATAACCGTTAAATGGTTACTGAAAAGATGCAAATGGTTGAAGTGGTTACTAAAAGTCAGTGAATGATCTCCATTATCCTTGATTTCTGGCAAACACTTTGCAACCACTTTCTAAGATTTAAACTCTAATTAATTAAAAACTTATTAAAAATAAAATATTAAATTATTATAACAGGTTATTGCATGATGCTCCATTCAAGAGTTGACAACTAGTTGGTTGCAATGAGTTTGTGAATTTTGCTTTTCATGCAATAGAGGGGCTAGGATTCTTGAAGATGATGAGCTTTTGGCAAATGCATGCATCACATTTGTTGTCTTGAACTTACCTGAATGCATGTTCTTTATACGATAGTAACTTTATCACTTTTGATTTTCAGGAGACGCTTACCGCCCGTAAGATCACATATTTTTCTTCCCTTGATTCTCTTGCCTTGGATTCTTGGGTCTGCCCGTAAGAGTTACTGTCATGTTATTTCTACGGATTGTCAGTTGTTTTTTGTATTTTTTTGGCAAATAAACTTGTTAACATTTCTTCCCGGACCTCTTAGAGTAACTATTTTGTAGTACTTATATAAGCTATCATGTACAATTTTTATGTTCCTTTTGGCGTACTTGCCTGAATCTATGCAGAACCATGTGTTATGTCTTCATGACCGATCTTTTGGCTTCATGTTGTATTGTTAGCAATTTTTTATTTTCTCCTCTTTGCTTCATTTTCTCAAGGTAATTTCTTGTCATAATTTTCTTTCATGTAGTTATCCACATGAGAAAGCCTCTAAATTATCGGTGCCACATGAGGACTCAATGGACCGTCCCTGTTGTTTGCCTCCACGCACTGTATGTTGCTGCTTTGGTTGGTTTTACGGGTGCCATTCGTCACATAGAGTTCAGGTTTCACGAGCTCAAAGACCTCTGGCGCGGAATACTTGTGTCCACTTCTTCCATAGGTGACATATCACAGACTTCCTTTCATTTTTTTTTTGTATACTGGCTTGGTATGTGTTGGGAATTCCATATACACAATTGAAAAAGAAGTATGTCCCTTTGGTGCTCTGTCAATGTAAAATTTAGAAGAAATTATAAGAGATGTATGTAAAATTATAGGAGATGTGATAGCACTTGTAAGGTGTGATCCAAAGAAAAATGTGCATTCGTGGTCAATTTTGGTTTATATTTTATAAAATTCATACATCATTCGTTTCCACACGGGTATCTTATGAAATGATGATACACTATGTTCCAATTTCTGCGGAAACTTAGGAACTGGCTATTATGGATGGTAAATAAATACTCCTTAGCAGAGGATTCCCATGTGTACCAGTCATTTCAGAAACTGGTGCCATCAAAAAGGCATTTCATTTGTCTTCTGGTTTGACTAAAGAGAATTTTCTGTGTGGCAGTACACGCCAGCATATTTATGTCTTAAGATAATTGTGGCTGCAGAGACTCGAGTTTTCAAACTATGGATCATGCAGTACTGTTTTCGGGGTTAGAAGTATATATTCCTAGCTTTTGCTGAATATATTAAAAAACATAGCTATGGCTACTTCAATTGTGTTTGCTTTAAACTTACCTCACTAGTGGTGCTACTATTGGCACTATGCTCTTATGTTGGTGTTCAAATAAATGGTAAAGTAAAAATCATGATGAAAAACACCTATTCACACCCACTTGTTATTCCGCATATTTATGTCTCAAGATAATTGTGGCTGCAGAGACTCGAGTTTTCAAACTCTGGATCATGCAGTCCTGTTTTCGTTGTTCGAAGTATATTTTCCTAGCATTTGCTGAATACATTTAGAAACATAGCTGTGGCTACTTCAAATGTGTTTGCTTTAAACTTACCTCACTAGTGGTGCTACTATTGGCACGATGCTCTTATGTCGATGTTCAAATAAATGGTAAAAATCATGATAAACACCTATTCACACCCACTTGTTATTCTATGTCCAGGAATATGGGTGGTTGCTTACATTTTGAATGAAGTCCATGACGAAATTGAATGGCTTCAAGTCTCCTCAAGGTTTCTGTTATTAACTATGGTATGCTTCTTTTTTCTATTTTGTTGAACTTCCCTTTAATATGTTGATGTCGTAACATATTTTGGCTATGTTCTCTGCATACAGTTAGGCATGCATTTGCTCGTGTTTTGGCATTGATTTGTATCGTTGCCCTTTTGTATTCTTTTGTAATTGATAAGTACTGTAAAGAGAATAGAATCTTGCAGAAATTGCAAATCTTTGGTACTTTTATCAGCTTAGGTTGAATTTATTTGTGCGGAACTCTTTGCAAGTATTTGCTATTATATGCGCAGTAATCTTACTTCCACAGGCAAGTATATTTGTGCTGGCTTTCTTCTCTATATCGAGTTCACAACCTCTGATTTCCCAAATGAGTCTAAGGAAAAACGAGGCTCTGGAATTTGAGACAATGGGTCAGGCTCTGGGCATACCTGATAGCGGGCTACTTCTGCAGAGGGAATCAGCTCCCATCATAGATCCTAAGGAACCTCTTGATAAACTACTTCTGAACAAAAGATTTCGTCAGTCTTTCGCGGAATTTGCAGACAGGTGCTTCTTCCCGAAACTAGATGGGTTATATTAGGGTCATGATTAAGTGATGATGTACGCACGTATTATATTTTTGTTTTGTAATTATTGCAGTTGTTTAGCTGGGGAGAGCGTGCATTTCTATGAAGAAGTACACGAGTTTAACAAGATACCTGTGGATGATACTGTTAGAAGAATTTACATGGCACGACATATCATTGAGATGTACATAGTTCCTGGTATATTTGTCTTCATATTGAAGTTTTGTCTAATGATCTATTTAATCATGTCCTACATCATGGGTATTCTTAGGCTCCGATTGGTCTGAGCTTCAAAGTTTGCTTTTGCTTTTGACTTTTTGAGCTAAATAGCAAAAAACAAAAAAACCAAAACAGATACAATGTGTTTGGCTCCGAAGCTCTTAAGCTGGCTTTTTGG
The DNA here is from genome assembly GCA_014822125.1 of Arbutus unedo. Taxonomy (NCBI): domain Eukaryota; kingdom Viridiplantae; phylum Streptophyta; class Magnoliopsida; order Ericales; family Ericaceae; genus Arbutus; species Arbutus unedo. Next base: position 7,405 of record JABCMJ010017245.1, read on the forward strand.
ATGATTTTTATGCGCTTTGTTTTTTTCCAAATAAGTAAAGTTTTTGTATTGTTCGGCTTATGAGCACCTGGCAAAACAACTCATGAAAGTGAGCTCAGATCATTCCACGGCTAAGAATATTCTACAAGTCCTTTGCATATATATCCATTAGTGGGCATATTCTCTGTACTTTGCGTAATAATTCCTTGCACAGGTGCGACAATGGAAGTGAATATATCACATCGAAGCCGACAAGAAATTTTGAGCACTGCAGATCTGGCACAATCTGATCTCTTTAGAAATGCACTAAATGAACTTGTGCAGCTGATGAAAATGGTTGGTTCCTCACTTGAGAAATTTAGAATACTGCTTGCTTGCCTATCTATCAGTCAGAACTAGGCTGGCCTTTGTTTATTTGCAACCATTGATCTAACTTTTTTGTATTCTCTCTCTCTCTCTCTTAGAATTTGGCAACAGATTACTGGTCGTCAATGTTCTTCCTAAAACACAAAGAAGAAGCCAATATGAGGGCAATTGACCATGAGCTGGAACAGGTGACTACTGGTTGGAACTTCTCTCCTAGGGTGAGTTCTGTTCATGGTATTGATGACCCGTTTCACCAAGAACATCCTTATAAAGGATTCTGACCACAGTAGTCATGATTTCAATCTACAAAGACACTGGGGCTTTCAACCGATGTAGAGGAGCATACTTTTTCCACCAGTTGGCATATACAGTAGTTGAAATAGATATGGAGGCAGAACATGGAAGCTGATCAAACCTGTAGATATGGGAAAACGAATTCATCTACAACATTTGGATACACTTAATATGCTTTATTGATCACATTGGTGGAATCAGCAATTTTTTTGCCATGGTTACGCTGACTGCTGCTTATTACGAATCAATACATAGTGGTCACCAGTCAGATGGTCGAAGCTCTTTTTGTGCATGGCTCGTTGTGACGGGAATTTTCAAATGATTAATACATCAAGGGCATGGAGTTGCATTCGGCTAAATAGGATTACGGCGTGGTTGAATCTGGGCAAAAGAGTTGCAGGGGGGATGGGGATACTTGGTTTGGTGTTCCTCGTAGTTCCTAAAAATGTTGGTTGTGGGACTATTTTAGCTGGGATTTGTAGGTACATTACCGGCAGAATTTCCATTTGACATGAATTCTTTGGGCCGTCTGTCAAAACAATATTGAGAAACTCTGTAAGTTGAATTTTCTTGTACCTAGAGTTTTTTTTTTGGATCATAAATTTGTAGAGGAACTTATAAATACAAAGAAAGATGAAGTTTGAAACGTAAGCTTCTCTTATTCTTATCCTTTGTCTTTGTGATTCTTTCATCTATTTCAATTAGCAATTTGCATATTAGGGTTTTTGATGAATTGGTGTTCTAATAATATTGATGCCATCAAACAATTGCTGTATCATCACAGATACAATTTTTGGGAATTGGGAAGCCTGCTGTGCGCCAACAACCTGTGCTGCACGTCAAAACGATGTCGTTTTGAAGCGTAAAATACTGATCGGAAATTGTTCAGTCAGTGTCCAATTGTTCGAGCATTATTTTGTGCATTAAAATGACGTCGTTTTAGCGCGAAGCATGGACTGCTGTGTACATTTTCAGTATCTTTAAGATTTCTTTCTCCTCATGTATTGCCGTAAAATGCACGGAATTTTTATGAGAGCAGAGAACACTTATAAAATGGGCCACGCCGGATTGGGCCTTGTCAACATCTTACTCAAAAGTCCTAATGGATCATTAATTTAGAGAAGTCCCAATAAATAAAAGGATCTCTATTGGGTTTAGTTATTTTGTGCTCAAATGCATAAAAGATATGTAAAACGGATTTTGTTTCATATGTTAAGAATGCATGAGTTTGGCAAGTGGATCAGTATTCTAAGCCTTGTTTCTTTTGGTGTTTTTGTAATTTTTTTAGAGTAATATTTGTAAATCTTAATTGGAAAAAAAGTTTACAAACATTATTTGATTTGTTTGTCAATTATGTTGACATCATTGACTATTATTGAATCACTATGTTTGTCAATAATTAATACATTAGCCACATTTGATCTCTTTTGATCGTATCCGATACCGTTTAGTTGATTTCTTTTTAATGTCTGCTTTAAATTTTATTTTTGAAAAAAATTTAAAAATTCACGGTTGGCTTAAAAAAATATTTCGAAATTAACTGCAAATTAAAAATTTTAAAATAATTTTTTTCTGTTAACAGAATGTGTGCTTTGAAGTAGTTTTGTTTCAAACACAATACTCCTTTTCCAAGAAAACGAGAGAGAGAGAGAGAGAGAGAGCCTTCAATAATGTCAAAATATCTAACTCATATTTTATTTTGTAAAACACTTATACCAAATAACATCCGAGAATATTTTTCCTCAAAAATTGATTAAGAATCTATCAACCAAATGTGACCTTATTTTCTACTTGAGGTGTGATATTGAGATAAAGTCGTATAAAAATACAAATACATAAAATTGTATCAGGTCTCCATCACAAGACTCTTTCTTTCTCTCTCCTCTCTCTTTACTCTCATGTCACAGAGATGCTATGATGCGTCGGGTCCTTTCTACCTTCTCTCCCTCTTGTGTTACTATGTGTTACTAGAAAGTTTTTCACGCTTATTTGTCAAATTTTTAAAAGAAATATCAATGATATAGTAAAAAGAGATACATAATAGAACGAGAGATTTATTATAGAAAATAATTCTTCCACACCTTTTTTACGTGACACATAAAAAAACACACAACTTATGGAATGATGGATGTGTTGGGGCTGTTTCTATTTCAAGAAATTTTCATTGACTGAGTTGAGTTCATTTTGGGATAGTTTCATTTCTTACAGGTTCCCCTTCCATTGGATTTACATGTTAATATATTGCAAATGCATTCGGGTACAACTAAGAAGGATTCTTAATCTGCCATTTTTTGCCTCTTCGATTCATGTTTTTTGTCATACATTTTAGTAGTGTGATTTTCTCTTACGAGGGCAAGAAAGATGTGGAATAATGTTTTTTAGGTTGTGTGATGGAGATCGAGTCAATCATGGGTCGCTGTCATTAGAGTTGGGTTCGTCAGAGATGCGGAGGGAAAAGGTGTGCAGAGATGCGAAGGGAAAGAACATCGATGGGGGAAGGGAGAGAGAGGGTTACCGTGTAAAGAAGAAGAGAGAGGAGAAAATATATTTTAATCTCAGTTGTTGATTTTAATGGTTCAAATGGAGTATTTTTTATATGTTACATATATACATACATATATACATACATACATATATATATATAGGGAAAGGCTAAAGAGACCAATA
>JABCMJ010017248.1:0-19012 GCA_014822125.1 Arbutus unedo
TTTTGCAAAAGCAAAATAGTAATCGTTCAAATAAGTTATATTGACTAAGCAAATGTGACTCCTTTTTTTTTGGTGCCGTGCCGAATAGACTGCAAACTTTATGAAACAAAGAGTAAATAAAATTACACGGATGAATTTGCTTATGGAGGCGGGCCTAGGCGATATGCTCAAAATGCATTAGAACATTACTGAAACGATATGCTCAAAATGCATTGGAACATTACTGAAAATATTGCAACCCAAATGACATAGTAAATAAGGTCTGATGGTGCTATTGTTTTGAGTAGTCCTGAAAGCTTTTTAAGGAATCTAGACTTCACCAAATTGCAGTATTACAGCTACCTTCTATTAGATAAAGATGCAAAATGATTATAAAATGACCACGATTTTCACATTGGCTGCACAACTTTCAATCTAGCCCAATTTCATTCCGTATATCACCAGTAGATCCTCAGTTGTATGAAAAATTGTAGGGAAATTTGACAAGGGCCAGATTTACAGCAAGAAGAAAAAAAATAAAAAAACTAACAGGGACATCAAAAAAGGATCAACGTTTGGCATTAGTTTCTACAACACAAATGGTTAACATGTTCTACTGTAAGTCTTCTGATCTTCTTCACGGCCGAATAGGATTTTGTCGCAGGTTAACTTCACACGTCATCCATATTATGATCATTGTCATTGTCACCCTCATAATATTCGTCGTCACGCTGGATTTGCTTGTCTTGTGTGTGCTCTGCAGAAAGGGTTCAAAAGAAACTAAGCATCTTTTATTTAACAAAACTATAATGGAAACTTACGTGCTCAAACAAGTGTGTGAAAGGGGGGCGCAGTCGTTTTAAAGTTCCACTCACGATCAACACGTTCATCTGGGTTCTGCTCATCTTCATCAAAATCAGGAATATAGAAGTCCGGTGGAACCTGCAAACAAAGGATTTGTTTTCAATCTGCATCACCGAAAATATTTCACAAAAACTAGACATATTCAGTCTTGGCAACATCCAAATAACAGAATCCCATGAGACCCATATGCAGAAGAATGGCCGTCACGAGAGAACGAGAGAGAGAGCGAGAGCGAGAGCGAGAGTGCGAGAGAGAGAGAGAGTGGTTTGCACCACCATTGCACTACACCTAGGGTTTCCACTGCATACATAGCAAATCAACTCTGTATGGCTAGAACATAAAAATGAGCACCTCTGCCTTCCCATTAGTTAAATTTACTATTCTACATTACCCCACAAGTAACAAGATTTTACATATATCCATAACAAAAGAAAAAAAACCAGAAAACTATATAGAGTACAAAATCTGCTTGTTTGGATACATTTACTTATGCAAACTGTTAGGGAGTTGTAACTTGAAACTTGGTAAGCATGACTTACCTCTTGCATCTGGACACTGGGAGCATGTTGAATGCATCGAAGATTCTCCAACACTTGCATTTTGATCGTACTAATATATGACTTGGTATTTAAATTCTCCTACGCGATCAACAAAGAAAAATGAGGATTCAGTAACTCGTCTAATACTTCTTTCACTTATTGCAAGAAATATCAAACCAAAGTTCATGAATTTTGACGGGCTCGTCACTCTCCCTGGGATCTAGGTTCAAAATTTAAAGCCAGCAAGTAGTGTTATTAATTTTACATGGTACTTTGCATTAGACCCATACAACAGAGATGTCAATGCATCAGATGCAAGAAATTGGAAAGACAGGAATAAGTACATACTATGTACCCATTCGGAATCTTCAAACAATTCTCTGGGGCAAAATATTTGCTGTAGTCATTCTCTGGGATCTCTGCAAGAAAGAGTTCAAGCAGGTAAACAGGGTCACACGAAGGCATTTACAATATATGGGTCCCCTTTCAGAACCTCGATTACGAATTTGTACAAAGCTATCAACAGTGGAAGCATTGGTCGCTAAAATGTAATAGTAAGCAACTACAGACCTGAAATCTAAAAATACACGTACTATTATCAAGTTCAAGAAACAGAAGGGACACCAAAACTGAGAAAGAAGATTGCAAGCAAAAACAAAGAGATCACAACATGCAAGTCATCATTTTGGTCTTTTGAGAACAATGACCATGTCAAGGAATCTGGTGTAGATAACAACTGCAGCTTACTGATAACTGATAATGCTTACCACGTGTAAAACCAAAGAAAAGAGAGAAAAAAAAGGAAATGAAACCTCAACCTGTGTAACCATCACAAGTCAAACTCGATTAAACTAACCAAGCCTTACCCCAATCAATCAAAGGCAACCCAGTACATGTGGCTATGTAAGGTATCACTTATGCACCAAATCAAGACTGAATTGTCTCTGACCTTAAACGTTTCCCCAGTAAACGTCTCTCCAGCATCACACATAACGGAAAAACAAACACACTAATCACAACACTTAATTTACATAATGTGCCCAAAAATGTTTAAAAGTACATTATATCATGGCAATAATCCATAATGGCAAACAAAACGATCAACACCTCAAAATATTTAGATGTTCACCAGCAGAAACCAAATTACAGGCTGCACGTCACGGAAAGTAAGACTTTAAATAGACTGAAACTTTCAAAGTGTACCATTGGGAAGATCAGTATCCAGAAGAACTCCGGTTTCAACTGTCCAACATCTGGCGACATTCTCTTTCGTGTACCCCCCACCTCCTGTTACCTGGAGAAGAACTTTTCAAATACGAACACTGAAACTCAGGCAACATAGTTCAGATCATACACCTACCAGTAAGGGCAAGTTGAATTTCTTGACAAACCTAACACACTCAGCATGGCCTGCAAGAATCATGAAATAATAAAACCATGCAAACAAATTAGCTAAACACTAAAAGCCAATTAAATACTTCCACATATGAATAAGCAAGAGAGTAACTATCTTCCCAAATAGAACAAAGACAAAAAAAACAGCGCTTTAATTACAGGTAGACAAGCACCATCAATGGATAGGTTGAAGCATCCCAAGCGGTCACCAGCAAGTGAATCTGCCCCGCATTGGAGAACTATCACTCCTGGCAAATACGTTTCAACAACCTTGGCGATAATCTACATAACGAACAAGTACCATGCAGAGAAGTTTACCCAAGGTGCTATTAAACCATAGACAAAGACCATAGAAATCCTGAATTTGAGCATTTTAATGTAACTTACCGTTTTGAAAAGCCGGGTAAAGCTGGCATCATCTATTCCATCCTTGAGTGGGACATTTATGGCATAAAATTTTCCTTCTTTTTCTCCTATTTCCTTCAAAGCAGAATACATCAATTAATATTGCTACAAATAGCAGAAAAAATCTCCTCAACCGATAATTATAAGTCCCTAGTAGTAAAAGAACTCACCACTTCTAAAGCAGAAGAAAAAGAATAGGAAAAATCGGTCGCTTAAAGGTGTCATTAGAAATGGACCAGAGGTGTAGCTGGGTCATTAGCAGAAGCACATGGCAAGAACACAAGCAAGATTTTACCCTACCATGATGTCCAAAATCCAAATCCTGTAAGACATAGATAGCCCATTGCAGCCGTGGTAGGGGGAGCATCTAAAAACTAAACTACGACCAAGGAACTAAGTCAAGATGATGACAGGGAAAGGAAGAGCTTACCGTGACGTAATAGACACTCTCCAAAATTGTGGATGAGCCACATGCTGACTGATAAATCCAACACTCTGAATGACCCCATCGACAAAAGTAACAGCAATGTGAGAGGTTTGGGATAGAAGGCTGAGCTGATGATAAGTGGAGGATGAAAAAGAAAGCACAGATGTCCTAAGAATAAGTTGAGGTTGGAGAGAAGAGATAGAGGAACAATGAGAGAACAGAGAGAACGACACCAGAGGAAGCAGAGATCTCCACTCAAACGCATATGAATCCCTCCCACCCTGTGAAGGAATTCGTTTTTTTTATGCTCTACTGATACCAGCCTTAGCTCCTATGCCTGTGTCTAAATGGGACAGTGCCACGCGTAAATTTCTCATGTAACCATCTAAAGGAGACATGGAAAACCCCATCACTGGTTATATGCAAGATGGTCCAAAACCATTTATAAATTAATAGACAAAGGTAATGACAAATAAATACAAAAACCAAAGCATATAATACCTACAAACCCTAAGGTGCATCAATTAGGTGAGCGATCACATTTAAAGACAGCTTAGTGGCAAATAATTGTGAGGTATAGAGTTCAAGAGATTCGTCCGTTTCTAGCCTTCAGGAAAATACTACTGGTTATGGGAACACAAATCTTTGCTTCCATTTATGCTTAAAGGTGGCTTCAGTACCATAGGAAGTGAAAATCAAGGACAGCAGCTCTTGATGGCAACTACAAGTGAAGTGAGATCAAGGGAATCAGATTGGCTACCTTAGAAGTGTCACAAGATTTCCTGACAATCAATATTTAAGAAAGCTCTTCAATAAAACATCCACTAATATATCCTATTAGATGTATAATGCTTTCGTGTAATTGGTTTCTTGCCCAACCGTTGCCAAATTAAGAATTTTGCCAAAGTATTCTATCCACGCAAAAGCAGCAGCGTTAGCTGGTGCTTTGGGATCCAAAATCTTTCCAAGCCACAAAAACTCGCCCACGAAGGAAAACATGCCATGACCACCTGTGTTGTCAGTATGTGGATGTGAGGAAGAGCTGAAGAAGAAAATCATCTTTCGGACTCAGCAGGTAGGGGAACTCTGTGTGATTCGCTTTTGGCGAATTAAACGCTCCTATTTGTCAAAAGCTTCAAGCCTACCCCTCGATGCATATTACTTGAACACCAAAATTTCCAAGCCAGGACACTTTTCACCTCAACCCCTCTTCTTAACTTACCCCAACAAATTATACAACCTCTCAAACCAAACTACAGTAGAACCACCTCCCAGTCATGCAAACCATGCCTACAGGAGATGAACTACATCACTTGACAACCACCTCCTCTGAAAATAGTTTTCCACAACCATCCTTATCAGTTCACAAGGAGTTATTTTTCTTTAGTATAGGAAAACCTCCATTATTGTACTTTATTACTCAAAGTAGTGGGAACTAGATAACAGTGCAGTAGCAATAAATGCATGAATATTTGCATCCACCAACACTGAACCCTCTCAACATCCCCCACTATAAAAACCATTACGAAAAAACCTCCTTCCCTTTCCTAGTAGCTTTCAACAAACCCTTACCATAGCCATTGACCAACTCAAATGTCAACTCAAAGTATATTAAGCATATTACTCCACCACCGCTTTATTAGTACTTGGTAGAGTTTGATTGACAATTTCAACTACTAATAACCTAACTTTCTTCTCTGATGGGAGTAGACCTCATGCCAATCCACCAAATGATACTTGTACTATTCACGCATATCGCCCAAAAAAATCTCTTTGAAGTCAAAACTCTTGGTGCTTACAAAGTGGTGTGTCTCGTGAACAAAACTACAAAGAATAACTCCTGAAAATGAACAATTGTCCCAGAAACAGCTAAAATATAAAGAAATAGACTATTAAACTCAAGAAACAGATAATGAAATCACCTTAACATCGCCAGTTCCAGGGAAGAACAGATCTCCGTACTTGTGAAAACTAACGGTCATCACCCTGGTAAATTCACCAAAATAATTTGAGCTGTATATAAGAATATGTTAATTCATTTCAAAGTCACTTCACATCAAAGCTTTTAGTAATACCCTTATACAGAGAGTCTAAATTCTTTCAGAAGATGTCAAATATGAATGGGAGATTGAATGGTTGGTCAATGTCGCAATTGGCCACAATTACACGGTAACATAATAGTTTACAATGCTGAATTGTGTAGGCAAAGGTAAATTTGGATCGCACACATAGAAATGTCCTGCAGGCCAACTAAGCAACTTATATATTTTAGTGGACCAACCACCAAACTCATCCCATAATGATTAAAACCTTTACAATAAGAAACTCACTGACTTATAAATTAATTCAACTGCATCAACTCAATGAGAACCCTATGTGGAGGGATTATACTTTAAAGGGCAAATAACATAATACTCTGGCCATGAACACAATATATTTACGATTATGAGTCGGTCGTGTCAGGGCTCATGAAGCAGACTATCGGCTTCAAATTTAAATATCATTTTTCACCCTCAAAATTTAGACTATAATTCCAAGGTCAAAGTTGCATATAATGCAGCATCTTACTTGTCTACCACAAGAATTGCACTTTTAAGTTGCTTAAATCAACGCGGTCTAACACTAGGAACAAACTGATGCATTTACATTTTCTAAACTTTTGACCAATTACAACAAGCTAGATGGTCTTGATATTTTATTCGGTCACATTTACACTCAAGCAGAAGCGCCCGCGTATTCGTTAGCCAGAAAAAGAGGTCATGTTACCTGTCTGTAAAATAGAATGCTTCTTCAACACCATCACCATGATGTACATCTATATCAACGTACAGAACCCGAGCATGATATTTTAGTAGTTCCAAAATCCCCAGAACCAAGTCATTGATGTAACAAAATCCAGATGCCTCACACTTCTTAGCATGATGTAATCCACCAGCCCAATTTATGGCTATCTCACAAAGCCCGTTGTTCAATCTGCGGGCAGCATCTGCCAATAAACTTTATTACATAATAAATTAAACTAATACGTTCGATTAAACGACCATACCATAGGAGCTTAACTTACCTATCGTGCCACCAGCATACATCTGACAGAACTCAAACAGGTTTTCGAAGACAGGACAATCTTCTCCAAGATTATCTGAAAGACAAGGGCACGATATAAATTAGTACTATTTGATACCGTAACTATAATGATAATAGAAGCAAAAACCACCAAGTGTTAAGACGAATGAAGAATAGAAGTATGAAATTCTTAATCCATTGCATTAACTCCTTTCCACACTTGTATGTGTTGAGAATATAAATAATAAAGTTACCCCTCTATCTAATAGCTTAAGCTTTTAGATGAGTTGGTAGTTAACAATCTAATATAGTATCAGTGCGGCAATAGATCTTGTGTTCGAACCTCACCATCTACCTAATCATTAAAATATTTGCTTAGAGGAGTTGGTGGTTAACAATTTAATAGCATGAATCAATTGGACAGTATCTGATATACAACTGTACAATCAAATTTACGGTCTGACCCACCAATCATTTGACAAGAAGTGGTTAAAGAGAATAGAATGGCAGGATTAAAAAAAAATTATAGGGAAATGCAAAGCCTAAAGCAAAAGTACTTTTGAGACTTCCAGATTTCAGCATCTAGTAAATTCTAAACTCTACAACAAATCAAGAACAAGTCACTAGGTGATTCAAAGTTCCAAAACCTACTAAATATCATGCTCGATATGACCTAACCATTTGCAAACTAAGTAAATTACAATCTTATAGCTAATGACTTCATGAACAGGGGGCACTGGTTTGATACCGTTACCCTTGAGATTGTGGGCTCGAACCTAAGGGCAACCACTTTGTGCATATAATGTCAATTGCTAGATCTGTACCCAATCTATCCTTCCTAGACCTCCATAGATGGGAATTAACTAGGAATAGGTTATTTTGTTCTGAAATCGTTTTACGAACATATTACTAAACTCATCACTTGCAATGTCACCCGTATCTTTTTGAGAAGGTGATCAAGATGGCCAAATCACTGGGTAAATTTTACTTGTTGGAATCATCCTCAGCTATCGTGACAATACTCTCGTTTTTTTAATTCCAACCCTCAAAATCTAGCTGAGGGTCTTGTTCTTGAAGCTCTACTACGAACTGTCTACTTGAAGCGTAAGTTTCAACAAGTCGTTAAAGACCAAACCTTGAAGTTAAATAAGGATGCTCATTTTTTTCTACACAACCATCTTAACATTCTCGCATAGTTCAATCAACATGATTGCAAAACAATTCAGAAAGACCAATAAACTGAGAAATTCTGCAAAATAAAACATACATTTTGCCAAATCATTCAAAAACAAGTGCTGAGTATCGGGTGTAATCCGGTGCAAGAACTCAACATAATCAGCCGAATGAAACTGCCCAAGCTCAACAGGATACGCCTTGTGAGGCCTCTGCACAGAAAGCAATACCCCACAAAATTATCTAAACAGAACGCGCAAAATCTGAATGTGCAAACAAAACAAAGTTGCAAAATGACACAATACTAACATAGATTTCCATCTTCTTGTGAAGCTCATAAGATAGAACAAGGTGGTGAGTCATGCAAAGCCGATGCGGCTTCATTGGATGATTCGGCCCAAAGTATACACTACCAACATCCCCTGCCAATATCCTCCCATCTTAGCAGTTAGCAACAGTCCACATTCACCATAAAAGTTCTCAAAGTTCAATAGCCATATATATATAATATACACCCTATGTCCTACGTTTTATAGACTCGGATAGGTGGATTATTTGAGGGTGTGTCCAGGCATCAGATTCTAAACTTTTTTCTCATAACTCATGGTATCCACACCAGCTCATGTGCACCTCGCCTAATTTCTGGAAGACCACATACCTTTCTGAACATACCTCTTAGCCTGTAGAGATATGTGTCCAAAAATTAATGTGTAAGGTTAGAAATATGAGTGAACTTCTTTTGTTGACTAATGTGATCTCATTTTCTTCAGAGTTCAGAAACCGTTTTACTTAAGAGGATCCAACTGTCTAAGTTGGTTACAAACTTACAATATATCCCACACCATTACCCAAATGTCAAGTGCCCAAGGAGAACCGTATTTACTGAGGCCATGTGGTATACCATACAAATATAGATACATATGAAGATATCAACCTTAGAAAAGACGAAAAAGAGAGGCCCAAAGGTTAGGCTAGGGTTTCCCACGGTAACCTATCTAAACCATACATTATAGTAGACAGTTCAACATGTATTGTATGGTCGTAGACACTTATATGCACGAAAAAGAAGACGAAGAGTTGTAATTAGAGAATCAAACCATCGTAGAAGTAGGAGATCTTCTCCTTAGAGCGCATTTTATATGGAGGCAGAGTGGACGTGAACGAGTTGCACAAAGATCAAATCTTGTAAGGAAGAGCCGGAGCCGGAGCCGGAGCCGGAGTTCCCCTGAAGCCGCTGCTGGGGAGTTTATACCTCGCTAAAGTAGAAGTCTTCGAGTCTTCGACCGTGCGCTCCCACCCGCCAATATGAGCTGTGACTTATCAGTATCGGCGTATTTATATTTTATACATAGACATCCCCACAGGCCATAGGGGTGTACGACTTCCCAAATCTCCTAATCCTTAATTAATTTCTGAAACTACATGACTCCCTGTTTAAGGTTGCAAACGAGAGTTAACTTGTCGCGTGCCTTGCATGTGATCGACAAAACAAAACTTTAAGGGTCCGTTTGGATGGGAGAAAAGAAGGGAGATAATTTTTAGAAGGGGTAAAAGAATCGACGTGATATATTTAACATCGTTTGGGAGCATAAAAATATAGGGGGATAATAATCTCCCTAAGAGGGATAGACTCCTAAGAGGGATAGAGGGGGATAATTTTTGGGCACACCAAAAATTATCCCCGGGTATTATCCAAAAATAATACCCTATATCCCTTATTACAATTATAAAATAACTTTATCTCTCTATTTTATCCTCCATCCAAATCAAATACTATTTTATCCTTCATTTTTTAATACTTCATCTAAACTATCTACTTTTTATTACCCCTCTATAAACATCATATCAATGTGGGTCAACTCTTTAAAAATAATACTCCCTCTTATCTTATCCCCTCAATAACTTATCCCCTTAAAAATAATCCATCATCCAATCGGCCCCTTAAGGTTTAATTTCACGATTTCTGATAATTACAACGGGTGTTTCAAAATGATTCTAGAGTATTTTTTGGATTTTAGGATTCTTATTTTAGGATTTTTAGATGTTTGACGTGCTTATTTGAGATTCTAATTGGAAAATTCTTCAAATAAGCTTTTAGAGTCACAATCTAAAAAATAGGTCCGGAGCTATTTTTAAAATTCTAATTTTAGATTCTAAAATTTTGTTACTATTATATCCGCAATTGCTCACTTATAATTTAATTATACTACCAAATACTTCACACATTCATAATCTATTTTATACAATTTTATCAAATATGTCACAGAATCTGATTATGAGTTTTTATAATTTAAAATTTCAAAATTCAAAAACACCTCAAAAAATCTCTCCCAAGCACTATGACAATCAATTTGTTAAGTTTTTTTTCCAGTAACTTGTTATAATTTTAAAAGAAATTTATGATAACAACATCTCATTTCTTCTATACAAATTGATTGGCTTGGTTGATGAGCCAATTGTCACAAAGTTAAAAGTTGTTCTCACTCGTGAAATGGATCCTTTTTCGTCCAGAAAAATGGATTGAATGTTTTCTTTATTTGAGGGTCATTTGAACTACTTAATGATTAAAATTGTTTATTTTAAAAAAATTAATAATATTAATTATTTTAGAAATAAAATTAACCAAATATTAATTGATATGATTTAAAAATATATTTATTTTAAAAAAATCAAGATAGGAACCTATTTAACTTATTCATCTATGAAAAAAGTGTTGCAAAATTCTATCGATTGATTATACCATCAACTTGATTTTTGAAAGAAAATAAAAAATTAATTATTTTTTTTAAAAACAAATGCTTTATTTAGGGGGGAGTGAGAAATTGTATGTATTGCTAATAGTAATGCAATGGCACTCTTCTTTTTTTTTAATAAAACCGAATAATGCATTCGTATTGTTTTGAAAATAATCCAAACCAAAGTTATTAATTTCGTCTTGTACCCTTCTCGTAACAGTACCAGATCACTGAAGTTCTGTTCCGACTTGTTTCAGCCAATATCGAATGGTACCGTACCGTATTTAAAAAAAAATAAAAAAATTTAGTTAATATTTTTTGGGTAATTAGACATAAATTGAGACTAAAACCATTTTTTTTATGTTTGGTGATTTATTTTTAAATTATGATACTTTATTTTATATGTTCAATATGATTTTTTGTTAAAAAATATTATTTGAAATATGCATATTAATTTTAGCAATAAATCTAAAATAGTACACCGGTACACACCGATACTAATACATTCGTACCAGTAACAAAATCGGTACGCTTATTGGTACGAAATTGATAACTTAAATCCAAACGCGCAGAGAGAGAGAGAGAGTGGGGAGGGTAAGTCGTCATTTTAGTTTATGTTTTTGTGGTAATATAAGTGATTCCATTACTAGACTAACAGAACAGGAGGTAATTGTCGAAAATTTTAAGGTGTGAATGAAATAAAACACCAAAGAGTCACTCAACAACCAAAAAAATTTGCTCGTTATACACTTTAAGAGTCTTCATTATCCCTCATTTAAGTCTTCTATCTAAGAGTCAAGGGGATAGTATCTTCACCATCTCTCATTTAAGCCTTTCATCCAAGAGTCAAGAGAGTTGTAGGATTTGAAAGGTCCTCCGTTGAACAGTACTGTTCAAGAGTCTTGGAAATTATGGGATTTAAAGGGTCTCTTCATTTATATTTATATGGTCCTTCAACATGTGGTTGGTAGATGTTTTCAAAAAGTAAGAGAAAAATTCTATCAGTATTCGTTCTATTCCAAGTGTTTTTGAAAGATAGAGAGTCATGCACGAGTAAGTTCGATAGATAAACGAAGTTAGGTGTTACCTAATTCGTGGAGCCGTTCTACCTTGCTAGATGACACCGAAACAATTCTCCAACACCCACGATGAAACGACGATTTAGTCTTGAGGGAACTGTGTAAAATACAGGACTTGATTCGGTAACATTATTTCCATTTTTTTTGCTTCAATCCTTATATTGTATCGTTGTTTCATTTCTGAAATTTTTGTTGGTTCAATAATTAATGAAATAAATATATAATTTTTGGATTTTTATATACTTTATAAATCTGTCTCAATACAATTTTGATCAATAGTAAGTGCAGTAAAGAAACTAAAGCCCAGAAGAGGTAAGCGAAATTTATCTAAAAGTATATAGATTACCATTTCATTTGAATAATTTAAAAAGTAAAAAAATTATGTTTAAAAATTAAAAACTATGTTCAAATTATTTTATTTCTAGTGCATTACTTTTACATCCTAGTCAAGTTTTTATCATTTTTTTTAAATCGTTCTAGTCATTTTCTTTACTTAATAAAAAATAAAAATCTAAAATTTCTACTAAAAGAAAATTGTAATTGATAGTTGATATATATTTTGTTTCACACCTCACAATAGTATCTTTTTTTATTATTCGAACTTTAGATTCTTGATATTTATAGTTAATTTTTTTAGTAATTTTGTCCTCTTAAATTGTGGATAATTTAAATCGGAGTTCCTTTTACCCCTCCGACTTAGCTTTTCATCTCATTCATTTTTCCAATTTATGTTTTCATTCTATAATTGTATGGATAGACGATTTTGCCATTAATTTTGAGAAGTAGTTTACTATCTTATCCTGTGTTTAGTTAATATTTGAATTGTTTGGTTTAAATCTGCAACACTTGTTTAGGCTTAATATATGGGATCATAATTATCTTTAGGAATATGTATACCGAAATGGCAGTTGAGATTATTTTCCAATTATATTCCCAGATCAATTAGATTTGCCCGAAACAATTACCATAACGATTTATTGAGTCTAATTGAAGTTTTCTGGCCGGAAATCTTCCATCACTAGACTAGACAGTACTTTGTCCTCTACAATAACCGAAGCACCTAACAAAACGTTGACATTTGGTAAGTCTTGATGTATACTTTTGTTTTCTCAACGTTACAGTCGTTGATGTTGAAATCCGAAAAATATTACAGTGCTTACGGTATTGTGGGTCACAGTTTCGGATATGCTAGGGTTCCCCGGAGCTCGAGTGTTATGAGGGGGATTTATTCGTTAAACGTATGTATTTTCGTCTGAAGACTGTTCGGATTGGATGGTGAGAACTATTTCATGGGAAATGTGCCATGACTTGCTAGCGACGTTGATTATCTGTAAATTTACCATGATATTTACTAATTTTACCATAATATGCAGATTGATTGATTTTACCACAACTTGCAGATTGATTGATTTTACCATAACGTGCAGATTGATTGATTTGTCACGTAATTTACTATGCAAATTGACATGTTTACCAAATGCCATGTGGCCTCCAAATTTACCATGACTGAAGCAAATTTACTATGGATAACACGTGTTGCAATCTAGTGCGCAATATTACCATGAAATATGGTAATTTACCATATGTTGTTTGTTACATCCAATTTCACCATGGTATAGGAAAATCTATCATAGACGGTCGGGCTTGATGTTGATCGACAAATTTACACATGAACGTCAATTTATCATGATAGCAGAAAATGTCCCTTTGACTTGTAGGTGTTGTACATTTTATTATACTCCCGGTTGCAACTATTTATTGTATTTATTATAAGCAAATTTATCATGGATGACCATTCCTCATATTTAACGACAAATTTATCATGGTCGTCAATTTTATCATGATAGCGGTAAGTGTACCATGGCTTTGTAAGTGTTGTTCATGTCTATAAATTTTATCATATTCTTTACTTGTTTTTGCAATTATATATTGTATGTGTTACGTTGCTGCTTGACATTTGAATTTGTTAACACCGATCTTGACCATTTGTTTTTTACAGGATTGTTGCAATGGATGGTGGTTTGATATTTCATGCAAATCAAACATGTATCCTAACATTTCGTACCTTATCCTAACCTGTAGTCCGACGAAAATCGTTCGACTACCGTTGCCCTGGTCAGGTAGCAGTCAAATCAGGCGATCGTTCTTTCGTCGAAGTGGTGCGTTTTTGGTCTGCGCTTCCGACAAAAACCGATGGGTTGATGGAATCCGAAAACTTAGATCTGCGGCGAGGTCCCAAAACGGAAGATGGTGGCCAATTTTTCCTCGGTCTCGTCATTTTTGGGATTGACGTTTCCTGTTCCGGAGACGAAGACCTTATTCTGGTTGCCGTGTATTTAGGGATTATGGGCGTGGGTTTAGGGATTATATTATACCTGGGGTTAAACTAACTAGAGGGTAGGTTCGGTATTATTTAAAAGAAATGACTAAAACTTAATATGTTAAAGTACATAGAATGAAAACATAATAAACACTAAGAGAATAGACTGAAATATAAAAGTATAACTAGGGTTCATTATTTGAAGTTTGATTTGGACTCTCAAAATTTTAACAACACTCTAAACCAATGAGTCTCCATGTGCCTAAATCAATTCAAAATCACAATTAACATCTAAAGTAAGACGTAGTAAATAAAGCTTTTTAATTTTTATTCTCTTTAAAGCGAATTTTTGCTATCTTATTTGATTTAGTAATTATTTTAGGTAAACAATATTATGAGGTTTTGTGACAGAAATTAAAAAAAAATTCTCTGTCAAGTAAAGAGAAGTCACAATAATAATTTATGAGGTTTTGTGATAAAAAATAAAAACAAATTCTTTGACGTCCAGAACAGTAATAAATAAATTGTCTTTGAATTTAGAAAAATTAAATTTACTACTCACAAGCATCTACCGTATATTACCGCACAAAAACTCACCGGACCGGTTTCACCTCCACTACTGTCCTTCGATCCAATCGTTCCGCGAAGCAGCAGTCGGCTCGCTCTTTCTCTCCCGCAAATTCCTCTCGCCTTCTGCCTCTGATTTTATCGGATTCCCAGCTCGCGCTCCCTTTCACGTAATTCCTCTCTCTCTCTCTCTCTCTGAAGCCGCACTCCAAGAGTAGGGTTCTACATCGAAACACCCGTAAAACAGATATGTGCGTACCACTGTGGCAAATCGTTCGTAGCATAAATTGGGTCGATTACTCGGTCGTTTGTGTATATACAAATAAGTGCATCATCTGATAAGTGTTCGATTTGTTTCTTACACCTGATTCGGATAATAAACTCGGGGATTATTTTATCATTTACTAGGGTTTTTTTTTCAGTTTGTCTCTGTGATATCATTGTCATTCTGACAGGTGTGTTGATAGATTCGTGTCTTGTCCTTTGCTCTGTGTTGAGTTTCAAGTTTATATGGAAAAATAATCATTTGAAAACGCTTATGTATGCAACGACACAAACTTCAGATGATTGGCTCAGAAGCCCGTGATGGGTCGAGGTTTAGGTTTGCTTAGGAATCAGCAGCCATGGACCTCCCACGGAGTAGTTTGGCCTCAAATCACTCAATAGATGTCATATGAAGCAATTATTTGTTAGGATAGTTACGAATGTAGATGTTCTGTACGTGTATTATGCATAGCATGGATAATGTTTAAATGTGTACATAGTACAAACCTAAGAATGCAATGGCTAGAGCTTATGCTGATAAATACTTGTACAGGCACAAACTGTGGCAGTATGAGATGTATATATATATAGCGAAACAAAAGTCAAGAAGTGGTAATATCTTGTTAACCATATCATGCTGAAGAATAGAAGTAGGGTTTGAGGGAAAGGCGACATGTCTTAAGCCATGTAGAGCAGGATTTCAGTTATTCTAATCACTTTGAGGGGCAGAATTTTCCATCACGTAATGGGTGACTACATTAATTTCTGTCTCTTGTGTACAGTAGAACGATGTATGTTCAATGTGACCAGAAAATATGATTAGATCTCTGGAAAATAACTTCTTAGGCTTGCATTCCACATGAAGAGGGAGTCGTCTCTTTATGGTCCATTGCCCATTGGTTAATGGTTGTAGGGTACACAAGGTGTTGAACATGCCCCTTTTTGAAGTTGTTTTTCTGCCATACTGTAGTTGCTCTAATTTGTCTGCAACATAATAAAATTCTTTGATTACTTATTTTTCATCTATATGTATATATCCTTTTAATTATGCTTTGGTTTTGAAAACCATTTATTTAAACTGTTCCCTTGTGAAATCATTTCATACTTTCAGGCGATGACTTTCCTAGAATCATATCAATTATGAAAACTGAAAATTTTCTTCACTCGCGTGTGAGCTATGTTTTTTCCACTTCCTAATTTGGTTGAAATATTTTACTCAACAGTTCAACCAACTATGTTGCAATGTGATAATTGGGGGTTCTGATTGGAATATTAAATAGCAATCATGAATGAAGCCTTTGATACATGTAAGGTCGACAAAAGTATTTTTTTCACTCCATTCCATTATGTTTTTGTCTATGGCTCTTCATAAGGATTACTGTGCATAG
Organism: Arbutus unedo; assembly: GCA_014822125.1. Lineage (NCBI taxonomy): Eukaryota > Viridiplantae > Streptophyta > Magnoliopsida > Ericales > Ericaceae > Arbutus > Arbutus unedo. The sequence goes on from JABCMJ010017248.1 coordinate 16,199, forward strand.
CAAGACACCAGACTGTTCTTCTGTAGTTGATCAAAAGAGATGTTGAATTAATTCCATAGTAGTAAGCTTGACATTAATTAGTGTGGTCATGGCACATGCAAATGAGCTCACAATCAGAATCCATTTACCATATGAATTGTGTTAAGAGATTTGGCTTTGGAGAGCAATGCCATTGTGTAGCTCAGTCTGTCGAGAGTTGGATGAAGCTGTTTTTATGCACGCAAATATGTAGGAACACTTAACACCCAGGCAGCACATGAACACAATAATGCACATGATAGTGAGATAAGAGAGGGGTTTGGACGAAGAGAGAGTGTGGAAGTTGCATTTTTCTGAGATGCTGAAAGCATATTCTTTTACCAAAATGATGCAGAATGTCGGAGACGGAGACACCCTTTAGGCCAAGGGAGAAGCTTCTTGAGAAGCAAAAGTTTTACCAAAGCATCCACAAACATACGTACCTTAAAGGTCCTTACGATAAGCTCACCTCGGTGGCCATTCCTGCTGCTCTAGCTGCGTCGTGTTTGTTTCTTATTGTGAGTTCATTTATACTCCTTTGATATTTTGCCTTTTGCTGTCCTTTTTGTGATTTAAATTACAACTCATTCACTGTTTTTCTGCACTGTTAATGCTTTCTTCCCAGGGACGGGGCATCTATAATATGTCTCATGGGATTGGAAAGAAAGAATGAGGTGTTTTCTGCTCGACGGAGGCCCATCTGGAAGCTCAAGTTCTGAAATTTATGCTTTCAACATTGTCTGGTTTTGTTTATGGAAGTTTGTAGCATGATCCTTTTAATAATTGCATGGTTGCAAACATTGTGGTAGCAACAGATCTTGAATCTTCCTGGTTGAACTTATTTTGCTTGTTTCTTTACCTGTTTAATTCCTACAGGTTTATGGTTCAGTTTTTGGATTGATATTATATGTTGTGGGCGTTTTTATACTCTGTTCTGTATCCAGCATTGGTGAAAGTTCAAAACTTGTGTTTGACAAAAATGTCCTCTGTGCCAAACTAGCTGTGTATATGTCTATGGTGTTTATTTGGTGGGTGTAAATAACACTCCCCGCAGTTGGGCTCAAGGATGAGATCTTGGGTCCGAGCTGAGAGAGCAGCAATCGGCAAAAAAAGAAAAGCAAGGTGGGTGTTCAGGGCAAAGCAAAAGGTTTTAATTAACTGTATTCCAGCATTGGTTTTTCTTTTTCTAAGTTGCTGATAGGTTTTAATTAACCGTGGTTTCTTATTCTTCGAATTCCATATTTTTTTGTAGAGTTGAGAATCATTCTATTCTTCTTCTTAGGAAGTAAAGAGAGGTAGTTTCGGACTTATAGTAGTTGGTGGCTGTTTGTAGTTTTTGTATTCTCTCTATCCTATGGAACAGTGGGGGTACAACCTAGGTAACTGCAGTTTTTTGGGTGTTCTAGTCACCTTTAGCGGCTAAAAATCTGAGATCAGACCCAAAATAAAGGGTTACCGAGTGCAGGAGACTCCCCCTACTGCCGGTTTGAGAAATGCTTGGATGTATGCCAACTTACCATTGCAAGCAGAGAGGTTGTTTTCCTTACTTGAACCCATTACCAACATGTCACATTGTGGCAACTAAGCCAGTGCGAGAATTACTCTTCTTAAAAAAAAAATAGCGTTTCATCGAAAAGACAAACCTTGTCATAGTTGTGAACCATGTCTTGTTACTCATGGGATAGAAGGTTGATGGCTTAATGTAACGCAATACTATGCTGACAGCTTATTCGATGTAGTTTGCAGATGTTCAATGGACTTCTATGATAAAATGTTGCTTTTCCGTATTTTAGGTAGCTGAAAGTGATTCAGATGATAGTAAGAGAAAGGGCAAAGCTCTGTGGCCTAATATCAACACATCAGAAGGGCTGCCACATTCTGAAGGAACGGGATATATCTGAAGTTTTTTACTAAAAAGGTTGGCACTTGGGAGTTTTGTTGTGCGATGTGCACAGGAGGGCGTGTTGTGCACCAAAACGACGTTGTTTTAGAGTACAAAATACTATTTCGGAAAGACTTGTTTTTAATCCAAAACGACGTCATTTTGTACGGCATGTCTGTTGTCTAGCAGACTCCCCCATTTCTGCTGACCACAGCCTAATCGCAAAGTGGGAGAAGTTGATTCCTTGTAGGTCATTTATATTTCCATCCCTCGATACTTTATTCATGCTGTAGTCTTGCGAGAAGTCATCTGGTTGTAAATTTCGAAGGCTGCTTTTTTTAAAAACACAAATTATGTGCTCTAAGAAAATAATGAAAACGTTGCTGAGAGATCATATTCCCCCCTCTCTGCATGATGCCTGGATTTCTTCAGCCTGCTTAGAAACATGATTTTGTATGATTTCCCTAATATTGTCTTTTGAATTGTACTTTGCATCTTCGATACTCAACTGTCTTGTACTGGATACTCACATTTAGACCCGGCTTTTGGGTTGATTGCACGAATCCTTAGTCAACATTCAACTGTTTTTTGAACAAAATCTGCTCAAGAGACTTGGTCTGGTCTGGGTACTTGTTACACGAGTTGAGTTTCATTGGGTATTTAAAACAGGCTTGATTAAGTTTGCTTATTTTTTCTTATGAATTTGTCAAACTATGCAGTTATGGCTGGCTGAGGCTGAGTCAAATCAATGAATCATTGACTAAATCATCGCCAAATATCATACTGCATGTGTGCTGCGCGCATGTGTGCTGCGCGCATGTGTGCTGCTTATTTTTATAAGAGTGATGGGCTAAGCAATGGCAAGGTCAGCCCTACCCTGCCCATAACCCTTCCACATCTTGATGGTTAATATT
>JABCMJ010017250.1:0-42026 GCA_014822125.1 Arbutus unedo
GCGCCCGGTACTATCCAAATCATGGTCCTTGCAATCTTCCTTCTCTTCGTCCCAAAGGATATCCTCCTGGAAACCCTAGAAGAAATCATCCTGTCACTGTTGCAATAGAATCCAGTTGTGAACGACACGACAAGCTGTAATATTGACTCTTGTCCCAGGACTGTAACGAGTCATCTGTTTAAGTATCAGAAACCTCGCTTTTAGGACCCCAAAACATCATTCTGTTGCATTCCTTAGCAGTAGGTGCTTGTAGTTGAACAAGTCCATCAGTGACATGAATACAGTGTTGACACCATTCCATTGGTCCCGGTGGTACCGTCTGCCACGATACAGAGCCAAATACCTGGGCATATTGGTGCATCCGGAATCAACCAAGTAGTATTTGTCTATATAAGGGCCACAAGTGAGTGGGTAAGTGTGCATACGATATGATTTTTGGGTGATTATTGCACTCAGTCACGGGTGGATGTGGGAAGTTAAACAAAGGGTTGGACACAAAAGCCAAGAAAATTTGTGCGTCATGTGGGCTACCTTCCCAACCGGGATAAATAAATGTAAACTTCATGTCAAAAGAACACACAACCATAACATTTGGCGTCTTTGTTGACTTTTCTCTGCGAAAAGCCATTTGCCTCAGAGCAAGAACCCACACCTCTATGTGGGTCCCATCTATCCCGCCAACCCAGTCCTTGAACAAGAAAAATATGTTATCCATTTCCTGCATGTGGTGTGCTGTATGCAAAAAATAAAAATTTCCAAATGTGGAAGTAGATAAATGCAATGGGACATGTTCTTACCCTAAACAATGGGTAGTACCTTCCGTCGTGAAGGATTTCTAAGGGTTACTTCGAGATTAGGGGCCTGAATGACAAAAGGGGCCAAATTGCATAGTGCTCATCGCATTTACTTGGAATGTTGGCTTATGATCTCCGTAGAGTGTTGGAACTGATGGGCCGCAAGCCTATGTTGTGTTTGTCCCCCCAAATGTAAAGAAAAATAGCGAGGGACTCCTCAACTGACAAGTGCATGTGGTCCCGCTTTGACCACCCTCTTGCGACTATCTTGTTCACCAATAAACGAAATTTGTGGGTGTCAACCCGTAGAACATCCTTTATTGTCTCCGGATGACCATTCAATAAAAATGTGGTGCACGCTTGACCTTTGAAGGGAGCAGTTTGCTGCGGTATCCTCTACGTGTTCTTTGTCAGAACTCATAGACAACATTTCCAGGTCGATCATGTTGTCATCGTTGCTGCTAACTGCACGATTGCATGTCTTTAATGGATTCCCACTCGATGACAAAATGGGAATCCATTGCGTTTAAAAAACAGAGTGCAGGATATATTTTTCAGAGACAAAATGCAGCAAGGGACAGTAGAGAAAAATATACTTGTACAGTGCTTGAAGTGGCAGTACAGAGCATCAGAAGGTAAATAGCAGCAACTAGAAATAGAAGAAAACAGTAGCCACGCTTAGTCGGCGATAAACCAGCACAGCAGCCATGTAGTGCAAGTTCAGCAGAAGTACGAAAGATAAACAGATTACAGCCAAAACATAACAGAAGTAGGACCCCACGGACATGCCACCACGAATACAACAGAAAGTTAAAGAAGTATCCACTTTTGTCAACATTTTTCAACTCATGAATTCCCCACTTCCTTCCCTCAAAGGTCGAGGAAGATGGGTTAGCTGTGGCTGTGAGGTGGAGAGGGAGTGAGAGTAAAGTATGAGGGAAGGTGTGCAGAAGGCAGAAAATTTTGACTGTTGGTGGAGGAAAGAGTAGAGAGAGGAGTAAAGTGGGAGGAGTGCTGGTTGCTCCATGTGAAATTTGCCCGTTGCTAGTGACCACCCATATACGTGCGGACAGTTGTATGGGGTGGCAGGGGAGTTGTCCTCTCAATTTGCACAACTCGTAACCAATCTGCCAACTCCACCTATTTATTTATGGAAAACCTAGACCATATAGGCCAACCAATCAGGAGCTTTATAACTTCATTCGTCGATGAATTTTGCTCTAGTACTTCTTTGTCCTATTATGGTCCTTTATTGTGTGAGTAATTTAATTCGATTTGTAGTGTGTACATGAGTGGATAGTATAGATCCTTGGAAAACCACTTTCTAATGCCTGTTTATTCCCTTCACCTTGTTAAACTGAAATCTGTTAGATAGTTTTAATAGACACTTTGACTGTCTGGTTTGAAGATAAAGGTTGGTGCTCTGGTTACAATGTTGGATATTGAAGTTGTCTTCTACTTTTCTATGTTCTTTTTTATGAGTCGAAGCATTGTACTCTCAACATTGAGTTGACCAGCTGTCTGCTCCCTTCATTCTTGATGAACTTGACGCACGAGACATATCTGCAATCTATTTAGGAGGGCTTTGGTGCACCTTTTTTCTTTGCTTTTAATTTCACGAAATCTCTGTATCGTATATATAGGCCATGAGCTCAAGTGCTGATTTTGATGTGCTGCTATTTTGCCTTGTTATTTGAGGCTACTTCCCATTTACTATCCCAATTACCAAGCCCTTTTACATGGTGGTAGTAACAGAATGTGAAGAATTTGGTTTCTGAACTCCTTTGGCTTTTGATGTTCCTCCTCTCAGGGCTAACAACAAATGTGAAACGCCGCATCCAAAGATGAAGGAAAATGGTACACAAAGTAATAGAATAATTAACCGAAACTGGGTCGCGAAGGGCAAAAGGAGAAAATTTCCTTGTGGTGTAGATATATCCCATGGTAAGGAAGTTAGTTCCATAGCCTCGGATCCAACAAGTACTTCTTCATCGAAACGTAGGTTGAAGAATGAAAAAAGTTCTGCTCGTTCTTCCAGCAAGAAGAAAGGAAATGATGGGGTACATTACCACCTTCTTCATCTCTTTTTTCCCCCTTTGTGTCTGCTCTTTTTTATTGGTTGTATGTTCATTAAATTTTTTGTAACTTAAGAAACTGCAAATGCATTCTAGGAGTCGACGACAATCCTTGACATAATTTGCTTCTCGGAGAAGAATATCTCTCTTTGGCATTTATTACTACCAGCTTTTATGGTCGTTATTTGTATGGTTCTTCTTTTTGGTTAATTTTTTTGTTCAGTAAGGTAGGACCATACTTCCAATCTTCTGAACAGCATAGGCTACAAACTTTTGATTGTAAAGTCACCACGTGTCTCAAAAGCTTAAAGTTGTTAGAAACTGGCCACAATATTATATGTCAAGTTGTAGTACTCCCTCCCGTGCAACACAGTGTCAACATGAGCTGTGTTGCACATGGAGATGCATCCATGGATAGAGAGAAATTGAGTTCAAATTGGAGAAATATAATGCGGAGGAAGAAATGCAAATGGAGAGACTTGAAGCCAAAGGTCCCAGAAATCAAAGCTTTGATACCATGTTGAGTTATGAATTGTCATAGAAGCTAAGCTATTAGAAAATGGGCTCAGTGGTGTATATCTAGTTGTCCAATGGTATTAGACTATTAGTCTTAGATGGCAAGTACATGTGGTGGTCTGATCAATTTTTGCCCTTTTGTGTATCGAGTCTTGACATAATTGTAAGCATTTGCAAGCTGGCTCCTCATCTTCTCTTTTGGTTTTATTTCCAGTACTATTACGAGTGTGTGGTCTGTGATCTTGGTGGAAATCTGCTTTGTTGTGAGAGCTGTCCCAGAACGTACCACCTTCAGTGCCTTAATCCTCCTCTTAAGGTATGCTACTTTGTAATCAAATAGCTGATGTGTTGTACTTTCCTGTAATTTGTCTTATTTAGTCCCTACTTGCTTGCTTACTTTTATCTTGTCATTTATTTCACTACCCAAAGCGCATTCCAAGTGGGAAGTGGCAATGTCCGAACTGCTGTCAGAAGATTGATTCGAAGGTTGCCCTTGATCATCTTGATTCCACCTCAAAACCGACCGTGGCAAAATTTATCCTCAGAAAATCTAAGGATGTTATTAAACCATCTGCTACTGATAATGTGCCACAGATTCTGGGAGCACCCATTCTGGGAAAGAAAAGATCAAAGAGCAAAAGAAAATCATCCTTATCTCAAGGAGAACAGCCTTTAGAAAAGCATGCCAATGCATCTGCAGGGCCCAGTCAGATATCCGATAGTGGCCCCGAAGATGGTTATTTAACAGGTGTAAATGTTGATAATGAGAGGAAACCTAATTCCTCTCCAGTAGAGAAACCAGGGAAAAAGAAGTCAGATTCTCCTTCTATGGAAGTTCCGTCTGAGTTGGTTACTGATGATTTGAAGTCAAATGATGAAGCTCCAGAGAGGAGACCTGACATGTTATACGATAATGCGGAAAATGTTGTGCCTGTTTCAACAGCAGCTCCTAAAAAAGACAGGAAAAGAAAGCGCAAGACTCATATCCGTGTTATTCAGAAGAAGCCTAGGACTGATGAAGGTAAATGCACTACTTTCGCTTCTCATAAACTCAGTTGCAAAGCTAGAACTAGTAAATGGCGCAGAAAAAATAGTAGTGCTGACCTGGGGGCTTCTGCATCTGGGTCAAAGGAGGATTCTCAAACCGAGACTGCTGATATCCAGCTAAAACACGAGGTATCATTCGTTTTCCTTTGTTTGCTTTTTCGTCTGCTGTTTTCAGACCCAAAATTGGTCACAATCTGCATATACGAGTACAGAGCTTCATGTATGCCAGAACTACTATTGTTGTTAACTGCTTCATGTGCGATGTTTGGAGGTCTTTTAAAGCATCATTTGTCTTGCTTTCTAGTTAGTTTCTATTTTCCCAGTTAGATATTTTCGTTGTTACCAATTGAATGTCTCAGTATACTCACCATAATTTCGTAGGAGAAAAATGAATGACAGGAAGGGAAAGTATATTTCTTTTTCCGATAATTAGAGGAGATTCGTAATACTGGAAATTATATGCTACTCTCTACAATGTGCAAGCATTCATTTATAATGATGCAAGTTAGTAGAATAAAGCATTTCAAACTGGGCCAGCTACCTTAAATATAATATGAAGAAATATACTATGCTCTATATAAAGGTTGCTGCAGTGCAGAGTATTGTAAATTCTCTGTGAAAATCTTCAATATGCAGCTTAGACCCCTGGAAAAGCCTAACCCCCGTTTTCTCCTCGAGTCTCAAAGGCTCGTTGGAAGGGCAATTTGTGAATTATGACTCTTGGAACCCTAAGATTACAAAGCAAGGTTTCACAAGGTGCTGAAGAGAGACTTCATTACTCTGGGCGTGCCCATGGATCTGATCAAGTGGTTGATGGGAGTGAGTAACGGGTAAATAATAGTCTTATTTATAGAAACCATGCATCATAGCTGGCAACGGGGAGTATAGAAAAGAGGTAGAAGGTCTTATTGACCAGAAAAGTAATGCAAGAAGGCTGTAAGGATATGACGAGATAAAGTATTAAGCACGCTGGAACGAAGACAGACGATCCTCATTGTGCCCCCATTGTGGTCTATAGATCAGCGTCGGATTTATTGGTCCAGGAGCTCAATGGATGATGATAGACTGAAGAACTATTCGGTTCACTCATTGCTGTCAGGACTGAGGGTCGTGGAAGAATGTGTTCATTTGATGAATAATGATGCTTGAGTTTCTTCCAAGAGAATACGGAGGTCAAAACTTTACTTGGCAATGCCTCACTCTCCACTTGATGGAAAATGCTCAAGGCAGGCATGAGAAACTACAGTTGGTTGATATGTTCAGTTTATTGTTGATGGCTAATTATGCAGAGTTTTTTTATTGCATCCTAATGTAATCCATGTAAGGACTTGGAATATGTACACTTTAAAAAATTCTGCCTTTTTTGGTAAGTTGATGCTTTGTGCACTTCGTCGCATAAAGCTAATGAAAGTCCAACAAGCCCTAGCTACTAATCAACATAGATAGTGAATATGACTCTCAAGTGGGAAGTTACTCATGCTGGATTCCCATGGATATATTGTTGTAGTGTTCCAAAAAATTGGAATTGCCAGACTTGAAAAGTAATTGAAAAAAACACGATTTTGATGATTTTTCATCCCTTTACTCATTCAATTGTGGTGTTGTTAACTAATTACCTTTATATTATTTTCATACCAGAAATGCCATGTGTTTGATCATTGATCTTGTAGCATTGATGAGAATAGAAGTTGTAATTGGATGGAAGAAAGTGGGTAGGATACGTTAAGCTGGAGAAGGCACATTACTTTTGCTGCCCTATGTTTTGATGATGACTAGTGTGTATTTGGTAGCAACAGTTTTTGTTTTTAGTTTTTAAAACTTTCCAAACATGATTCTGCTTATTCTTTAAAACTGAAAACGAAAAACACGATTGAAGATTCGCTTTCAAAAACAGGTGAAATTAGGAACAATTATATCATGTTTGTTGCATGGTCTCAATACGTCTATCTGGCCGCGCCGCCCCCCCCCCCCCCCCCCCCCCCCACGGGGGCCAAAAAAAAAAAAAAAAACCCCAACACCCCAATACGTCTATCTGGCCCACCACCTGCAACCCATCACCAACAGGCAACAGGCCCACTGTCAGCCCGAAACCTCCATTCACCACCGTCAACCATAACCAAATCCTCCAATGCATCCAAACCGCAAACAACTCCAAAACCCTAGCCCTGGTTGGGTAAAGGAGTGGTCAGTGGAGCTGAGAGAGCAAGAGGGGCACTAGCCTAGGAGATATTTGGTGGATGAGATCCGAAAAAATGTGTGGCATCTTGAATCAGCAATTTATGGCGTGGATTACGTCACGATCTCAAAATAAGGTGCAAAAGAGTTCAGATGCTGATTAGATTCAGATGGTAGAGAGCAAAATATTGATTAGATTGGGAATGCAAATGGTTTGAGCCGTCTATTAATGGTGTGAATTGGAGCTATTGTCAAAGAGTGGAGGGGGAAAGAGTGATAAGAAGAAAATGAAGTGAAGTTGACACAGATTTGATCGTGGGCTGGGAGGTTGTGGAGTTGCAGTCGATCTTCACCAGTGTTTCCTCCCTTGCCGGCTTCGTGTTAGAAACAAGTCAAGATAGAGCTCGAATGTTTAGACTCTTTCAAGAAATTTTCTAAACATTTATAGTAAACAAAGAACAAATACATTTTACCAAACACATTTTCTTAAGTTGTTTTCAAAAAGAATTCAAAGCATAGACAGGAAACTGAAGACAAAACATTACCAAACAGACCCTTAGTGTTTATATATTTATTAGTCAATGCTTTGCAGAAAAGAGGAAATATGTTCTCTTTGGGAAGGACTGTACTGTGCCATGTTGTCTTGTCACTTGAACCTACCTAGCCATTTATAAAAGGATTTCTTCTGATCCAACTTAAAAATAACATTGCTGGGACATGATAATGCGTAAATGAGTGGGATTCTTGGTGGGTAGGGTGCAACTTTTATTCGGTTGCTAGAAAGTTTGTTTTTCCTTTATATTGAAATAACAATTCCCTAGAGCACATCAAAAGTTTGTACCACCTCTTAACATTTGAGTACCACACTGAATTTCGTCAATATGCTCCTTCAGGGTAGTACAGTAGGACATGTCAAGTAGAGGAAGATAACCTGCTTGGGGCTTCAGTTTTACGCCATGTCAGTTGCTCCTTAAATTCTGAACATCAGACATCCCATTGCATTACTGTTCCAATGCATCTGTTTTGATCCTGATTTATTCTCAAGATTTTGGATTTGTGTATGGGTTGTTATTAAATGACGGCTCTCTTATTTTTTTGGAAGTTTGGGTTTCTCGTCTCCCCTGTTTATTTTCATGGTATTTGTAGCAATATCAGAAGGAATACATGCTTTGCTATCCTGCATAAAATACGAAAAGACTGTCTGAGTATAATGAAGTTACCTCGTGTATGTTTTTTTGTTTTCTTCAAATTCCTTTAGCAAAAGGTTTCGTAATTCCATACTTCAGTGGAACAACAAATGCATTTACATTGTTTAGTTTGTTAGTTTTATTATGTGCGACTTAGCTCATTTGGTATTTTGCAGTCATAGGTTCCTTCTCCATACTGATTCTGTTAGTGTATAAATTTTGCTGTTATGTCTAATTTACGTATTTTGTCCTCAATACACCAGGTTGCTGAGCAAGAAGGAGATCCGTCTGAGGAATTGCATGAAGCAAGAAAGAGCATTGATAGAGCAGGGACATGCGTAGATCAAGTTAATGATGAAATTCTACAGGTAAAAGACGAATTTTAGATTTTATTGTACCACTACCGTGTTATATTATGTGCAGTAGCCATTTTGTTCGTTATTTTTTTTCTCTTGAGATAACGAAAGGGATTTCATTCTGCTTTATATTACCTCATTGGTACATGACAGGTTGACCGGGTGTTGGGGTGTCGATTGCAAGTTAATGATAAGAACTCCTGTCAGTCTTTGGCAACGGTTGCAGGTGTCTTGCCTTCAGAGGATTTGTCACTTCTGGATAAGCAAAATCCTATACCAAGGGAAAATCCACTTGGTGATTCTTCTTTAAAAGGGGGAAGTGTTGAAAATTTTAATGTGGACTGTCCAAATATCGTCAGCGATTCTGGTGGTGAAAAAAGCGTAAAAAATGGCATTGGAGTGGAAAAGTTACATGTATATAGGAGATCAGTGTCAAAAGAGTATAGAGAAGGGAAGGGCGCGGATTCGTTGAGGAGAGACAATAATGGTTCCAATTCCACAGCCGTAAATGAGAAAAACCAATTTGTCTCAGCTTTGGGAGCAGATGACTTGGAGAAAACAACTGAGAAAATTTCCACAGGAGAGCATGATGATAGTGAGCTTTCAAAAAATTGTGAAATGTCCATTTCTCATGAAATCAGAGACACGAAGGAGGCAAACATAGAAATGGGAACGGACAACTGTCCTCTTAATGCTGGTGCTTCAGTTGTCATCCCTAAATCGAGCCCTGATGGATTAGCAGTCTTGTATGAGTTTTTGGTCAAGTGGGCAGGGAAATCACATATTCATAACAGTTGGGTTTCTGAATCTCAGCTGAAAGCTGTGGCGAAGAGAAAGCTAGATAATTTTAAGGCAAAGTATGGGACCGCCACGATAAATATCTGTGAGATGCGGTGGAAACTGCCACAAAGGGTGATTGCTCTTCGTTCCTCTAAAGGTGGTTCCGCTGAAGCTTTTATAAAATGGACTGGTCTTCCTTATGATGAATGCACTTGGGAAAGAATAGATGAACCCGTGATTGCAAAATCATTGCATCTTATTGATTTATTCAAACGTTTTGAATCCGAGACATTGGAAAAAGATGCTAGGAAGGGTGAAATGCAACGGGGAAAGGTTGGTTGTCAACAGAGTGAGATAGTTACTCTCACTGAGCAACCTAAGGAGCTGAAAGGAGGTCAATTGTTTCCCCATCAGCTCGAAGCGCTGAATTGGTTGCGCAAGTGCTGGCTCAAATCCAAAAACGTCATACTTGCCGATGAGATGGGTCTTGGGAAGACAGTTTCAGCTGCTGCTTTTATGTCGGCATTATATTTCGAATTCAAAGCTACTTTGCCTTGTTTAGTTTTGGTCCCTCTTTCTACAATGCCTAACTGGATGGCTGAGTTTTCACTATGGGCTCCTAACCTCAATGTTGTGGAATATCATGGATGTGCAAAAGCAAGAGCCATAGTTCGTCAATATGAGTGGCATGGTAATGGTCCAAGCGAGTTGAACAAGAAAACTGATTCTTATAAATTCCATGTTCTCTTAACTACTTATGAAATGGTACTTGCCGATTCCACTCACCTACGTGCAGTTCCATGGGAAGTTCTTGTGGTTGATGAGGGTCATCGCTTGAAAAACTCCGGCAGTAAGCTTTTCAGCTTGCTCAATACTTTCTCTTTCCAACATCGCGTATTGTTAACTGGTACTCCTCTTCAAAACAACTTGGGCGAAATGTATAACCTGCTAAATTTCTTGCAACCTGCTTCATTTCCTTCTCTATCGTCCTTTGAGGAGAACTTCAATGATCTCACCACTGCTGAAAAAGTAGATGAACTGAAAAAACTCGTCGCTCCTCATATGCTGCGGAGGCTTAAAAAAGATGCCATGAAGAATATACCCCCCAAGACTGAACGAATGGTTCCTGTTGAGTTGTCATCCATCCAAGCAGAGTATTATCGCGCAATGCTAACCAAGAACTATCAGATTTTACGCAACATAGGAAAAGGGGTCCCACAGCAATCAATGCTGAACATTGTGATGCAGTTAAGAAAAGTTTGTAACCATCCTTATCTGATACCGGGTACTGAGCCTGATTCTGGGCCCTTAGAATTCCTTCATGAGATGCGGATAAAAGCTTCTGCTAAGTTGACGCTGCTGCATTCCATGCTTAAGGTGTTACATAGAGAAGGCCATAGAGTCCTTATATTTTCGCAAATGACAAAGCTTCTTGATATCCTCGAGGACTATTTGGCTATTGAATTTGGGCACAAAACGTTTGAGAGAGTGGATGGCTCTGTTTCTGTGGCTGATCGTCAAACGGCAATTGCACGTTTTAATCAAGATAAAAGTAAATTTGTTTTCTTGTTATCGACACGATCGTGTGGTCTAGGGATCAACTTGGCAACTGCAGACACTGTCATTATCTATGATTCTGACTTCAACCCACATGCAGATATCCAAGCAATGAACCGGGCTCACCGAATCGGACAATCAAATAGGCTTCTGGTGTACAGGCTTGTAGTTCGTGCCAGTGTTGAAGAACGGATATTGCAGCTTGCGAAGAAGAAGCTGATGCTTGATCAGCTTTTTGTGAACAAGTCTGGATCGCAAAAGGAGGTGGAAGATATCCTCCGTTGGGGAACTGAGGAACTTTTTAATGATTCTTCTAGTGTCAGTGGGAAAGATAGCACTGGGAATCACAGCAACAAGGATGAAGCAATTGTAGATGTTGAACATAAACACAGGAGAAGAGGTGGTGGCTTGGGAGACGTGTACAAAGATAAATGTACAGATGGCAGTGGCATGATCATTTGGGATGAAAATGCAATCCTGAAATTGCTCGACCGTTCAAACCTCCACTCTGTTTCAACTGATAGTGCTGATGGAGATTTGGAGAATGATATGCTTGGCTCAGTTAAGGTAAAGTACACGTCGACTTTCCACATGTTATTCATTCCCATTACACTTTAATATCAATACTCAATAGCTACTAGAGTCGTAGTACTCCAAACCAAGTTGTAGGAGCTATTTTGTTTTTGTTTTTTTGTTTTCTTTTTTTCTAGTATTTGACGCCATACTGAATCATCATTTTTCCTGAATTTCCTAGATTTCATAGGTAGATGCCTCTTTTCTTATTGCTGGTTAAGCTGTTTTTAGACCATATACCCTTTAATTTTATGCACTACTTTTATTTTGCTTTTCTTCCTTTCTTCCTTTGCTTCTTGGTTTATGTTTTTTGTACTTATACTGAAACATTTACCTGAGAATGCTAGGTCTTAGCTTGACAAAGGGTAAAATATCTTGTGATGTTCTTCCGGATATCTTTAATTTTGTGCTGTTTGTGAGGTAGGTTGCTCTATTTGGTTTTGTGCTTTTGCTTTTGATCTTTCAGTTTTGGAGTTCGGTTTCTTTCTTTTGGTTTTGATCTGTTTGGTTATCTTCATTCTAGTTTTGTTGCAAATAGGTAGTCTGAAACCGCTAGGATTCTAAGTTGAGTTGATAACAAGGAATTATACGTGTTACCCGGGTTGAGTGGGCTGCTTGGGAAAGTGAGCAAAGAAAAGCAGTTAGATACAGCCTCACCCAAAAGTTAAGGAGTTGTCTATTAATTCCATTCGTGCCATCAGTTTTTCCAAGTTTGGAATGGGGAGAAATATGTGCACTGCTGTCTTCAGTGCTAGTTGATTTCGTCGTCAAAAAGGATGTTGCCCTGGTTTTTACCGTTTGCATATCCATTATTTTCAACTAGAAATGGAGTTAAGGACCATGCAGGGGGCACAACACATATACAACTACATAAAAGGGAAAACAAAAAGCAAGAAAATAGAACAAAAGTAAAACAGGAAAACTTAAAACCCAAGGATGACACTTCGTACTCCTCTGTCAATGGTTTCCGTTTGTTGCTTCCAGCCTTTCCAATTGAAACAACACAAGTAATTACTGGATGCTTGGCCCTAAGTTCCATCCAAAACTCTTCTATAAAAACATAAAAAGTCACAAGTTCTCTACCGAAATTGTCTCATAACCGACTTAAGTTGTCCATTGTTAAAGCATCCAACTCAACACCAATTCGCAATGAGTAAAGAGGCTGCACATGGTTATATACTAGTGTTGGAGGTGACAATGAACCAATGTTTGGGAAGATCTAATGCTTCCCCGCACTCCAGGCACCCGGGATCCCTGACCTGGAGAGGTAATCAAAGAATCCGTGACACAAGGATCATACAGAAGCAAAATGCACTTAAGGCACAAACAATGGGGCATTCAATCAAGAGAGTATTATCTAAAAGCTTCCAAAAGCTTAGCTTTAATATCATGTTAAAGCATCTAACTCAAAATCATTTGGCAATGAATGGAGAGCGTCTACGCTCATATACTACTATGTGATAATTAACCAATGTGAAACAGTCTCGACATTTAGTATAGTAGATTGAACATCTAAGTATCTTAAGTTTGTTTTCCTTTGAGTGACTTAACCCCATTTTGCTTGCCCCTTTACCACATAATCAGTCTGTACCGGCCACCAGGGCAATTGCCCATTAATTCCCCTTTTATTTGACGTTTGTTGATTATTTCCTCTTAAACTAGTACGTGAGCCTGTGTGACGGCCTCTCCACTCATAGCCAATTGGTTTTGAGTTGCATGCTTTAACATTCTAGATTAAACCAACCAAGAAGAGGGCAGGACTTCTGGGACAAAACCTCCATCCTCCATCACATTCCACAACTTCCATACAACCCTCCTGCATATCGCTGCATCTCCTAAAGCCCACCAATGACAATTCATTGCACTAGCCACTAGACAATCGTGATAGTTATTAGAGGGAGGAGAGCACCTCAAAGAAAATGAGAAAAGTACAAAAGCAAAAAAAGAAGATGTGGAAAGAAACTCATTTGTCCCCTCCAAAGTTGGCTGGAATGCCCATATTCCACTGCAATTCTGATGAGAGTATCCTTGATTGAAGGAGTCTGAATCCTCATTCTCCCTATCAACAACCCCAAGTCAGAATCTCCCTCCACATCCCAAGAAGACTTGCCTTTACCTCTACTTTCTTTTGTGTATTTTGAATTTTTTAAACCCACTTGGATAGTTGGATGGCTTCAAATAAGCTCTCACCATTATCTGTTGTCATACATGCCTCTGCAATAACATTTGCATTGGACATGAAAATTGGTTCTTTCGTATTGTTGGTTCTTGCAGTGACTTTTGTCTCTCCATACTTGGCTCTCCAAACGGACGCTTGATCACGACTTAATGGAGCTGCCTGTGAAAAACATCCTATTTTCCTTCTTGATTCAGATATCACGTGATCTTTTCATAGAATGAGGGTGTGAAAGAGTGTTCGACCATAGGGTGTGAAAGAGATTCAAGAAATATGTAAGCAATGGCTGTGGTCTTCCATGAATGGCCTTCTATTGATGGTCGAAGTTGGTTATAATAAAGACCCACATGCCACGCGATTAATAGATGCTGTGTAGGTCTGTAATCTAGTAGCAGGGTAGGACAGGGTAGTATGAGTCCACTATTCCGCTTAACTTTATTTTCTGGGGTTCTTTTCTTATTTTTTTCATACTTTTGTTTCCATAAAATCTTATTTTCAATGTGCTAAATTTATGTTCTCTGTTTCTTTTCTCCTTGGAATTGGGGGATCAAGGTGCAATTTGTTTTGTTAATTGAACCTATCAAAGCGTAAGGTATGTGTCACCATCTGATCTTAGAGGTATTTCTGTTGATTGGTTATCCTTATAATTCTGTAATCTGCTATTAGTTAGCTAACATGTTAATACCATTATGGTGATGGAGTTGATCTTAAAGAACAGATTCTGTGTGGATACTAATTCAGGCAACTTCACTGCTTTTGCGAGCAATAATTGCTAATAACTACTAGTTCATGAAATAGTAGGAGTGTGTTTCTCAGGTTCCAAGTTCAATTAACCCCATATCTGAAAAAAGGGAAAAGGGAAAAGTAAAGGGTTGGTTAACCACATTTCTTATTTTTCATTAAGTATGTTAATTTTATAAAAAAAAACATTCTTCTCACAGTTGAGGCTTATCTTCTAGTTAGTTTACGTTCCAATCTTTCTGTAATTGTCAATCTGGATATCTTCCCTATCAAATGAGATGACATAATGTTTTGAATAGCTGTTGACTTATTTTGTCTGTTGCAGCAGTCTTATTATATCAGAAAGTCTCTCCCTCTCTCTCTGTCTGTCCCCCCTATGGACTCAATACCATAGTCGGGGCAACATCAAATTTAGACTGTACGAATATGTTACTGCTACTCTAATTGTTCTGACCCTATTGGTCTAGATTTTCTGGGACTTATAGAGGTGATCTACATTTGGTTCTTATTGTAACTAATTTATGAACTCCAGACAATTTCTAGGCATGTAATAGGTTCTTAATCTTAATTTGTTGTAAGTTTTACATTTATTTGATTCTGTTTCAATTCAGAAGAGGCACTGTTAGTGGGACAAAAAACTGAATTATTCAATATGTTAGATGTGTTATGCTGCGAATAAACTAGTATAATCTGATTTAGGCCTACAAAATTGACGGAATTAAAGAGGTTGAGGTAGTAATATTCGTACGAAGTTCTTTTCCCTTCCTTTGGCCAGAAATGAAACAAGCTAACTTTGGTTTCAACCATATATCTCTGCTTTTAGATTCAATATTCCAATTATTGTGATGTACTTGAGATATTTGGTTTATTTTCAGGTAGTCCCTCCAATGGGTTGGATATTTGTAATCTTCACAATAACCGAATCCAAACCATCTATTCTTCTGACGTAATCTTTGTTGAATGGCTACAAAATTTGGGGTGTTTGCATTCATGAATTACATTGGTTGTTTCTCTTCATATCTGTACTTCCTCTGCTATAAAAAGTTCGAACTAGTGGTGTCCTAACATAATCAAACTAGGTTGTGTCAATATGCATTTCTCTATCATCCGTGCTTATTTTGATGGAATATTAGGTGAATCTTAAAGCTAAATCTGATGAGAATGTTAAGATGGATGTGTGATAAGACTTTTCGAGTTAGGATTAGAAATGACGACATTCGTGGATGGTATGGGTTGCACCTATTGAGATAAGATGATAGAAAATAGATTACGGTAATTTGGAAATGTTTATTGGAAATCAGTTGTTGCCATGGTTAGGAGTGATATGGTTACGATAGATGGTAGCACTAATGAGAGGGGTCCAAAATTGACTTTAGAGGTCGCAGTCCGAAAGGATCAAGGTTTTATGGATATCAAGGAACACGATGTCCTCGATAGAGATTGGAAAAAATGGATCATGTAGCCGACCCCCAATTGATTTGAATTTAAGACTCAATTTGGTTTAGTTTAGTTTAGTTTAGTTGATCGTGTTTTACGGTGACGGAGAATGTTGAGTGTCTCCATATGCCATTTTACCTTCTGTTTGCTAGGTGGTTGCTTGCGTCTGTCCTACTATCTCTTGCTTGTATTTATCTATTGCACTAGTGTTTAAAGTTGAGGAGCACTACAAGACCATTCTAACTTATTACTTGTTTTCTGCTTTCGATGTTTATATCTTATCATTTCCAATCAGTCCCTGGAATGGAATGATGAACCAGCAGAAGCACAAGTGGAAGCTGAGTCACTTCCTGTTGCTGATGATTTATGTTCGCAAGCTTTCCAGAAGAAAGAAGATAGTCCAGCTATTGGTACTGAAGAAAATGAATGGGACAGACTTTTGCGCATAAGGTAAAGAGTAACTTCTTGTGGTAAATTTACAGTGTAGTAGGTTGGGAGTGCTGTGTGAATATCATTCAGCATAACAAAACCTGTAATTTATCTCACCACAAATTATCATTGCCCATATAGCAGGCCAACTCTTGTTTAATAAGTACTTTGTGCGTAGATATTTCTTACATTTTACCGGAAAAAGTATAATTTGCGTTGACATTGATCTCCAATTTTATTTCAGTATTTAACTTAGATTTCAGCAACAAGAAAAAGTTATTTCTTACAGAATGGATCTAACATACAGACTCTCCAAGCACTCCCAACCTCTATGCTCTTACTTCCCTGCCTTGCCGTTGCACATCCCCAACTAAGAGACTCGAGTTCGATATCCTCGACATATTGTAGTAAAAAAAAGTATTAGATTCCTTTAAAATACAGGAAGGTGGTAATTTGTTTGATATGCAATATATACTTCAAGGGGGAAGATCCCTTAATCCTAACCTAATTCAGCTACTTGGGGAACATAATGAAATTCAGGAACATGAATGTATATACATATGTATCCATGTTCTTATTGTTAGATGAAAAAAGAGAAGTTTTATTCCATTGATTGAATAATAGTACAAAATAAACACAGTTTATATCGACTAACACTAGAAACCCTAATGAAGTTAAATTACGAAACTACCCTTGATAGATAAATGAACAAGAAACACTAAAAGTAAATGCTAAATTCCTTTTTTTCTTTTTTTAAATAGCCGAGGTATCTGGCCGACTTTGGGATTATTCCTAACTTAATACTAACTAGTCCTTGGGGGGACCAATCTCACTGCCCACTTGCAGGGGCCCTAATTAAAGTCAGAGCATTTTGCCTTATATGGACTGGCTCCAAAAGAGTTGATAGCACGTGAAAGGTTTCAAACTTGAGACCTAGGAGGGTGCATAGCTCTAAGTCCTAAGCCTCCAAATTCCTAAATACTACTTTCACCCCCCTCAAATTCAGGAGGCGAGTACAGAGAGCACTATGAGTTTGCCACCTAGAAAACAAAACCGAGCGCCCGCGTGAGTCTTAGTGAAGAAGTAAGCCAGTTGAAGCAAGGATGAAACAAAGGGGAGATCAATGATGCCGGACTGGGGATGGTGACAGACAAACTGACAATCAATCTCAATGTGCTTCATACGTTCATGGAAAACGGAATTATGGGCAATTTGAATGACATTCTTGTTGTCGCAATAAAGAGGTGTGGGAGTCAAGAGAAACACACATATTAGATGGAAGTCAACGAAACCAAACAATTTCAGCAATAGCTTGGGCCATAGTGCGATATTCACTTTCAGCAGTAGAACAAGCAATGGCAAATTGTTTCTTGCTTTTTTAGGAAGCATTACTTCCTTAAGGATAGAGAGTAGAGACTAGGGGAAATAAGGTCAACTGCTTAGAGTTCAAATAGCAACTTCTTGTTGAGAGAATCACCAAGAAAGATACAAAAACTAGAGGTGGATTTCGGATCATGGATGTCATCGGCCCAATCAGTGTCGGCATAGGCTCGAAGAGTCAAACTCGAAGTAGAAGAGAGCAGTAAACACTAGTAGATAGTAGAACGAATAAGGTAGCCCAGTGGGTAGGACGTGAGGCAGAAACAAATTGACTAACAATATGAACACCATAAGCAATATCAAGGCGAGTTACTGTAAGATACACCAAACGTACCAATTCGAGATACTCAGTAGGATCATCCAAGGGAACACCATTGCAAGCAAAGAACTTGGCATGCAATTCTATAGGAGTATCAACAACTTTGTCATCAGTGAGATTAACACGATGGAGAACATCGGTGGCATACTTGGTCCGGGGTAAAAGATAGCCCTTTGGAGACGAAACCACCTCAATACCTAGGAAGTAACGAAGAAGGCCTAAATATTTCATCTCAAATTCACGAAATAGATGGGGTTTGACCTAAATAATAGCAGCAGAATCAGAACTTGTGATAATCTTGTCATCAACATATAACAGGAGAAGAACTAACCCCGTAGAAGTATGGTGAAGAAGGAGAGCCGAGTCATGTGGATTGGGTTGGAAACCAATCTAGAGACCAACTGAGTGAAACTGGTCATACCACGCATAGGGAGACTGTTTGAGACCATATAGAGCATGACGAAGGCTACAAATAAGCCCAGAAGGATGAGAAAGTCTCGGAGGGAGACGCATATAGACTTCTTCAGACAAGTACCCATTGAGAAAGATATTTTTAATATTCAACCGAAAGAGAGGTCACTGATGCACGGCAGCCACATATATCAAAGTGCGGACAATGGTCATCTTAGCAACAGGAGCAAAAGTGTCCTCGTAATCGATCCCATATTCTTAAGCAAACCCTTTTGCAACTAGGCAAGCTTTATATTGCTCTAACGAACCATTTGAGTGAGTTTTGACTTTGTAGACCTATTTGCAATCAATGAAATTTTTACCAACTGACAGAGGTACTAAATCTGAAGTTTGAGTTTTAGCAAGGACAATAAACTCATCATTCATGGCATGCATCCAATTAGGATCATGACAAGTTTCTTTATATGACATGGGCAAAATATGAATGGATGCGAGAGAGAAAAGAACGATAGAAAGAAGAGAAGCAAGAATTAGTACAGCCAAGTCTTACCGGAGGACGACGATCACGGGAAGGATAACGGCGGGCAGACGGATCAAGAGCCAAAGAGGCAGGTGGAGGGGCCGTAGAGTTGGGATAGGGAGAGCTATGCGACGATGAGAGTAGACTAACAGAGAGAAAGCTCGAAGGGTAGAAGTGGAGGGAGCAGAAGAGACAGTAGGGAGATCAGATACTGTGATGGTAGAGATATGTTCATCAGAGGGGACATCAACATGGAAGGGATCAAGAAGAACTAAGTCATCCTTAGCAACAGGGGCGAGTTTAGGCAAAAGGGTGAAATAGAGCAAGTGCTCGAGAAATGTAACATGCCGAGACACATACAACTTTTTAGTCACAAGGTCGTAGCATCGATAACCCGTCTGAGTGATGCTATATCCTAGGAAGAGACAGAGAGAACAATAAGCACTAAGTTTGGTGCGGTTCTGCTTAGGAAGAAGGACGAAGCAAGAAGAACCAAACACACGAAGAAGAGAGTAGTTGGGAAGTTGGCCATGAAGATGCTCGTATGGACAAACACTAGAGAGAAGAGGAGTAGGCATCTGATTCAAGAGATAAGCAGCATAGCTTTTCCCCAAAAGACAGAAGGAACACAGCACGAAAGAAAAAGGGATCTAGCAATGTTCAGGAGATGATGTTGCTTGCACTCAGCACGACCATTTTGGCCAGGAGTGTCAGAACAGGAGGATTGATGAATAGTGCCATGACTCGCTAAGAAGTCGGTAAACTCAGAAAGAAGATACTCCTTGCCCAAATCAGATCGAAGGATTTTGATTGTAGGAGAAAATCGAGTTTGTATCATATTGTGAAAATTGCGATAAATGTTGAAAAAAATTAGATTTATGCATTAGTAAATAGGCCCATGTATACTGACTATAATGATCAACAAAGAAAACATAATACATAGAACCACCCTTGGTTGCAATGGGGGAAAGACCCGACAAATCAGTGTGAACAAGTTAAAACGGAGAGGTAGAAATAGTCATTTTTAGGAAAAGGGCAAGACAGACATTTAAGCATATTTGCAACCAGTACACTCAAAAATGGCGCTAGGAGAGATTTTACCCAAAAGACCAGATTTAGTTAGAGATTTCAGACGTTCACTAGATAAATGTCCCAATCTAAAATGCCAAAGAAATGAGATGATTTCTCATTCAATGGAAAAGACGATAATGCAGTAGAAAAAGGTGGTCATAGGAATGTGCAAGTTTTCTAGAATGTAGAGGTCTCCAACTCTACGACCGGTCCCAGTTTGTTTCTTGGACACCCGATCTTGTTCAACATAACCAGAAGAAGAGAACAAAACATCAAAACTCGAATTAGACAATTGACTTATCGAAATAAGGCTCAAAGACAATTAAGACATATAAACATTTGGAATAGTTAGGAAAGAAGAGGAGGTAGGAAGAACATAACCAATAGGAGCAACATGAATAGAGGATCCATTTGTGGTGGCAATACTAATGGGGAAAGTAGGAGAAATGCAATTACTAAGGAAAGACAGATGAGGGGTCATATGATTGGATGAACCAGAATAAAAAATCCATGTTGTGGGTAAGATACTTGTGGTTGTAGAAGCATGCAAACTTGAGTAAACAATAGTCATAACCAGAAGCTTGCCGATGGCAGACAGTGCAGTATGGTGCAAACTTACATATCTGGGAAATACAAATGTCACCAGAGACGCAGAGGTCTGACAAGGTGCATCGGGGTATGAGGAGTGTCCAACAAGGATGGCCAACTATAGAGAATGTCAATAGCAGCGATTTGCTGTGACGGGAATTGCTGTGATCTGCTGCTGAAGGGTGCCGATGGTCAATAGCAGCGATCTGTTATTGCAATAAGAACAATGACAGGGAGAGATGCGAAAAACAAATCACCCGGAAAACATGAAGAACACCTCAGATCTGTTTAAACAGAGTTTGTTGGAGCTCTGGCGACGGGCGAGGGTCAGGGAGAGGTTGACGGTGGTCAGCGGTTCAGATTTGGTGCTGCATATCAAAGGAAAATACAGCAGTCAATGGTGGGCAGTGGCGGCGGTGTCTTCGTCGTCGTCGTTTGGTGATGGTCGAAGTAACACAACAACTATCAGAGGAGGTTTGGATTGAAGGTCTAGATCAGATCCAGAGAACAATGGGATGTGTGAACTGTACACCAATGAACAGTTCCGAATACACAGGTCTAGAGAAGAGGTCTGGTGCAAAAAAGGGGAGATAATGTCGATGCGAAACCCTAACCCTAACGTGGCTCTGATACCTTGTTGATGGAAAAGAGAAATTCTATTCCATTGATTGAATAATAGTACAAGATAAACAGAGTTTATATAGACGAACAATAGAAACCCTGATGAAGTAAAAAGACAAAAGTACCCTTAAATGAACAAGAACAGTAAAAGTAAATGCTAAATTCCTAAATACTATTTTCACAATTATAACTAGTAGTCCCGACTCCTGAAGCAGCATATTTTTCGTAGGAGGATGTTACATTGCTAAATTTTTTTTTGGTCTTTACAGGTGGGAAAAATATCAGAATGAGGAGGAAGCTGCTCTAGGTAGAGGCAAGCGCCAGAGGAAAGCTGTTTCTTACAAGGAAGCATATGCACCACAACTTGGTGAAACATTGAACGAGGTAATGTCAGTTACTTGTCACACGATGGACTTCCCCCACTGTTGTGAAGTCTTTTTTAATCGTAAGTGCAGAAAAACTACTTGAAATATTTGATGTAGTTTTATTTCTGTTCTTTTTAGTTGAATAAGATCATCTTACTAAATATTATGTTACATATAACTGTCAATATTAACAAAGCATTTATGTAGCTTGTAAGCTTGCTTTTTTTATTAGAATATAAACCAAGTTAAAAAGCTTTGCTATTCATCGCTTGGCTATTCGTCTCAAAAACCTATTATTAGTGGGTGTTGTTTATGGAAAACATGTTTGGTAACAAATCTAAATTTTCTCTTTTCAATTCCTATCGTTCTTTGGATAGGAAATATGGAAACTATTTATGAAAGACATCAAGGGGATGCAAACCATGTACAAAAGAAGGCCAAGAACAGAAAGGCCCTAAACATCAAGAAACACCAAAATGAAACATGTCAAAGAAATAGTCAATACACCACTCTAAATGCCAAAAACTATCTATCATGTCAAAGAATTGGTCAAGGGTTGAATTGACACTCTCTTGTCTCCAACTATAAAAACTAGAAATGAAAGTCTTAAGTTTGAACAATGGCCTCTCCTTCGTATCAAAATATCTTCTATTCTGCCCTCTCCAAAAAGTCACATCGAGCATAGCATAACCAAAATTTATAGTTTTAGTCTTCTTCTTCCAACTGTAGCCCCATACCATTCTCGAATAAACCCTACCATTGTCATTAAGAAAACCCACGACATGCCCCACCATACAAGGACTGCAGCCCAAAGATCTCCTATCCATCGGACAATGAGTAAACAAGTGCACCTTTACTTTTCCATCTCTCAAGCACTTGCAACACTGATTCACAATAAACTGTAAGATTGTCTATAGTAAGAATCTTGTCATTTTCCGCACATCAAACGAAGAAAGGAACCTTGGTAGGAGCACGAGGCACCAAATGGCTCTTCAAGGGAAGCACGTGCTTGTACATGTAACCCAAAACTTTGTGAACAAATATTTTATGAAAAGACCCATTTATCGTGAAATTCCTCCTCAAATGGAATATTTAATCCCTCTCGTCGTCCCTTGAATACCGAGCAGATAAGTTGAGAGGCTGTTGTAGTGAGCCGAATTGACAAAACATTAGGGCCAAGATCCAAGCGGGTGTGGATTAGATTTGGCATGGGCCATACCGAAGACTCACACCACTCACTCATCATGGTGGACCTCGTCGGCCCAATTTGTCATTCGAACCAAAGGCTCACATCGTTCACTCATCATGGTGGGCATTCTCGGCCCAGTCCGCCTTGAAGTTGGACCAAACCGAAGATTCCATGAGGTCCGCATGCTGTACAACTAGCCCATCTTCAGGCTCAGAATCAGTGTGCGGGTTGGGCTGAATGGAAACCCGATCCGTGCAACTCAGCTTCGATAATGCTCCAAGTAGATGCCAGGTGGTTCGGCGTGGCCACGTGGAGTACAACCTGACACTCAGTGCGTCATGCATGCCGTCAAAAGAGGAGACGGTTGTTTCTGACATCATGGTACATGTGCCTAGCACATGCTTACTTGAGGCGCAAGTTAAGTTTGCTATATAAGGTAACTGAAGCACTTTAAGCGAGGTGCGCTCTGAAAAACTACTCTCAAGTGATTTCAGTTAGAACCACCTCCTTCAAAAACTAAATTAAGTATCACAGTGCCCTCAAGCTGACTTTGGCCGAACGCACTAATTGGTTGTTCATCTTGTAGTTTAGAGCAAGTGACTTTGGATTAGGCAAACCCGGGGAAGAATCCACCGGATTGAGGACTCCATAGAGCCAATTTTAAGTGGGACATGTTAGGCCCATATATGATCATGTTGCCTTGTTCAAGTATTGAGTGCCCATTTAAAACGGGCAGAGAAAACTTCTAGCTTATGAGTTGGAGGGGGCTGCAAATGGATGTGTATCAAAAAGGGTAATTTGTTGGATTACAGAATCCCGGTGGTATAAATACCCAAGAGTAAGTGATTTGAGTGTTTTATGTGAAGTCCGGAGGTAGGGCCGGGTTAGGGTTTGATAGTAGTTGATAGGCCAATTACCAATACTTTTTTTTAGGGGAATTGGCTTTGTTTGGCAGCTGTAAATAGTACAGCTGGTAGAGTTGGTTGTTTTCCTTTTGATGAACTAGTAGAAGCAGGGGAGATGACTAGAAATATACTTTTTTTCCGTATGTGCCCTGAGCAATTATGGCATGCTCCTTTGAAAGGCAGAAATCATGTCATAATTTCGAAACCATTCAAGGGTCATCTAGAACCATGAAACACAAACCCAAAGCGGAAATTCCCTTAACAGCTAAACTCTATATAACATACCCAAAAATGTCCCAAGCATCTTTTGAGTTCTATTTCGAAGAAAGGATTTACCCATGTAAAGTTCACTTAGGATCACCAAGATGCAAACTCAGACTATCAACCATTCTTGATTCTCACCAATCCAGCATATTTCTATTTATTCTTAAGCTAAATCATAAAGAGGTTGCAAAATATGGCTGCAACATGGTATGTTGATATACGCATAAAGGCTTAAATACAACCACAAATTTGACTAGATATGGTTCCAATATGGTTGTGTTTGAATGCCTTATTTATTCTTTTTCTTGCTTCTATGCTTTGCAGTTTTTAGCATTCGACAACTTCGTGTTTGCATTTATTACTTCATGTAAAGCAGACAGTTCTGCAAGATTCAATTGTTAGATTCATTTTGTAGTTTTTCTCGTCACTTAGGCAGCAGTCTAAGGACCTTACTGTTTTAGGAGAGGGCACAGGAAGTTCTGAATCATGAAAATCTGACTAGTACCTTTCATAGCGTGTCGTCATGGAAATCTGACCGGTACCAATTATTGCATGTCTAATGTCATGGTAATTAGGGGTTGCGGCTGAGAGGGAATTTTTTTGTCTTGATTAGACACGGTCACCCCCCATTTGTGGTTCCTCAAATGAGCAAAGTCGCAGCAACAGTGATCGTTTACAAATGTCGTACTTTCAAGCCAAGTTTGAAGGACTGGGTTACGTATGAAGTGTTGAGTTGTGTTTCTTTGAGTGATTTACCTACATAATCAAATTGTGATTTTCGAGGGTAATTATTGCGTGTTAACTATGTTTTGCCTGGTTTTTGTTAGTATTATAATCATTGCCCCCACCTGTGGGAAAATGAAGGGGTTGTCCTTAAACAAGCAAGGGCGTGAGTGATCATGAGAAGATGCCTGATAATTTATGTTCTTGTGATGTCATAATTGGTGTTTGCACACGAATTTGATCCCTAAGTTTTTGACTTTCCCATGTACTCTCGGGTTGTTTCTCTAAATGATATGCTGTGCCTAACATCCCATGGAATCTAGTCACTTCCATTATATTTTGTTCTTGTTCTTGCCTTGGATCTATGTGCGGTGCCTCCAAGATAGCAAGCTTGTTGATGTGTGCGTTTTTTAAATTTATTGAAACTGAGTTTCTGCATCTGTTCCAACTAGATCTGGCTTAGTCTTAGTGAGTATTTTCATTTGCTTCAAAGCAGAGTTGTCCTCAAGAGGAGCCTGAGCCAGAACCAGATCCGGAGCGGGAATATACTCCAGCTGGAAGAGCTCTAAAAACAAAATAGTGAGTTCCAGTTTCCTTGGATATATGTCAGCTTCGCATCTGCTAATATGAAATCAATTAAGATTATTTTGTTCTCAATATCTATTGCTGGTAATAGTTTTTCTTATTGAATTAAAGGACCCACAACTTCCCAGGGTGATATGTTTGTTTCTGACGTAGTCACACGTCAGATATGAAATGTACACGCAGATGCATAAATCCTAAAAGATAGGACACAACACAAGCACAAGGCCATGCAAATGATATGTTTTTAGTTGTCGTGCTGTGTAATATACAATACGGAAATTAACCAACTGTGTTTCCATTGGTAAACTAAAAATGTATGAAGATGAAGTTCCACAAGCGTGACATATTTAATGGATACTGTTTCTATGGGCTTTCTTACTGCCATTTTTTCCTGAAACTTCTATTTGCCACTTCATTCGTAGGTAAGAAATGCTCATTGCTTGCTTTTCTTTTACTTGCCAAGTATAATGTCTTCCATAGAGGTGATAAATGTCACGGGACTTATGGAGTGTGTGAGTCACATTGTCAAGAATGTCGAACATCATTCTGATCATGGGATAGGGGTCACAAGAAGTGTCATTGAATTGTCCCCAACTGTTGAAGTTCTGTTCTCAGGTTAGGAAATGTCAGAAAGAAGTTGTCTACATCGAGATGACTGTCTAAGAAGTGTCGGTGTTGACAAGTCTCTTACATGGACAACCGTCCATTCTTTTGTCTTGTTATTTGGACGAGTCACTCGATGTGTGCTTGTATATTATGTTCAAGATGTGTCTGCAGTGTCCTTCCATAAAATATATATAATTTTTGTTTCACCAAAAAAGTAATGTTTAGTTGTACATACGTTCTATTTATCTTTTGTTGAGATTCTGACATCAGTATCCTAATTTTTGGGAAATCATGTGGGCGTTTCCTTGTCCTGTGTTTTTGTCCATTCTTTACTGAGAAATTAATCTTTGCAGTCTAAGAAGCACGGTCACTTGAAAAAGGTAAAGTGTCCGTGCCCTCTCCGACACGTGTTGGACACCGACACTCCTTGGACTCTCTCTGACATGTGTCCAACACTCTTTTTTCTGTCCATAAGTAACAAATAGAAGTACTTATTTTAAGTCGGACATGTCTCCTACACTCTTTCTTTAATGTGTCCGACATTTCTGTGGTGTTTATGACTATAAAATGCATACGTGATTGACGATTCTTGTACACTTGCGAACAAATCGGTATCTAAGATTTCGGAATTTGACATATACCTATGATATAAACAGTTGGGAAGATAGAAATTCTTACGACTAGTGATTTCGGAATTGAACTGAATTATATTAAGGATTTGTTGAGGATTTGTAAGTCCTAACCATGCCCATGTCTTATGTTTTAAGGATTTCCTTAGTCTTTCAATCGAGATTCATTATCCTTTATTTTATCTTATCTATTACTCCTTCCTCCCTCGGTCTCTTTTTTAAATGTCCATTACAAAAGTTGTGCAATTTTCAGGTAAAAAATAAAGTATTTCCGTGAGTGATTTTTTAAATATTTTGTACCAAAATAAGAATCTAAATTAAATCTCTAAATTGGTGCAACATTTTCAAACAATCATGCATGGAAGTATTTATTTTTTATCTAAAAATTACACGACTTTTTGTAGTAGACAGGCTGCAATCTTAGTTAATAATCTACGGAAAATTTCTTACTCTCTACTACGAAAAAGGTAGTTGATATTTCAATGGATGAACGCATTTTTTATAAGAATATTAATGCAAAATAAAATTGCTAATATGTTGCTTATGTTATTTGTCAATGGATGAGTTTATGGATTTATTGGGTTAAGTCACAAGATTTTTCTGATGTATTCAAGGATATTCCATCTTATTGTTTATTTTTCTTAACACAGTGCCAGGCTGCGTGCTAGACAAAAAGAACGACTGGCTCAAAGAAATATAAAAGAAATCTCTGCACCCTTTCATGGAATGTCTGGACCTGAGACACTTCCGGAACTCTCTCAATTCATTTCCAAAGATGATAATCAGAAGACTAAACTAGTTCAACATATTGAAGAGAAGGCTTGGACAATTAATTTGGATGAAAACATATGCAGTCAGACATTGGAGGGACGGAAGAGAAAGAGTGAGTCGCCCTTGAGGGTGGGAAAAGTATCCAAGCATAAACTTATCTGTCATTCCCCTGACGTCTTCATGCCAAGTGACCAGTTGGCAGGTACCAGCTGTACAAACCCCGTGTCCAGTGGCAACTTGTTACCGGTTCTTGGACTCTGTGCTCCCAATGCTAATCAAATAGAGTCATCCCAAAAGAATATTTCAAGATCGAGTAGCAGACGAAGGAGGCGAGCAATCAGACCAGAGTTTCTGTTCCATGTAGCTCCTTGCCTTGGGACTCCAAGTGAGATGGAACCCAAAGGCCATGAGTCGACCATGGCCAAATTCGAAATACCGGATGCGTCAGCAGAGGCTTTTCCACAATGGCTGAAGAACAGCCACTTTGAGAATCACATGCCGTTGAGCTTGGTACTCTCTCTCTCTCTCACGCACTCAGTTGCAGGATTCTGCTTTAATTGTAATGAATTCGCCCCTGAATGGTTCTCCCCATTGAGAAAGAATGGTCTTCCTACCTAAGAACTTCTCATGCTTATGGGTCCAAAAGAAACAAAAGAAGTGTTGCCCAGCAATTGAAAATTTGCAGCGACTATTACATACTAGAAAAAATAAATAACTCAAATGTACTCAATGTACTTGGTATAAACATAACCCATACTGATATTTATGGACAATAGTAGTAGTCTGGCACCAATTATTGATAGTTATTCACGTTTTACCATAAGGAAAAAAATAACATCTTTCATGTAGGAATATAAAAATACACTTCTTTAGATGCTCTCTACCTCCCACTTCTGCCTCCCGTTTGGCTTTGAAATAATCAACTCCATGGCCATTTGGTTTTGATTGTTGTTTTGTTTGCAGCATCCTCCAGCTGTTCTCCAGGGAAGAGTCTCAGATCATTTTGAAACATCTAGATATAGTTTCTCTGAGTTCCAAAAGAAAATGGCCCTGCCCAGATTACCTTTAGATGAGAAGTTGCTGCCTAGAATTCCATTTCCTGCTAGAAACGGGACTCATACCCATCCTGACTTGGTACCCGGCTTGTCACAGGGAACAAGAGCCGGCGATTCAAATCACTCAATGCCGGACCTTTCCACGATGCCCTTGCTGCCAAATTTTCACTTCCCCAAAGATGGAGCGAAACATAGTCAGCAAGAGAAGGAGGTGTCTCCCATTTTAGGTTTGGGCCAGACACCAACCCCATATTTTCCATTTCCTGAAAACCACCGGAAGGTTCTTGAGAGCATAATGTTGAGGACTGGCTCTGGATTGACCAGTTTTCTTAAAAACAAAACCAAAGTAGATATCTGGTCCGAAGAAGAACTTGATTTCCTATGGATAGGTGTTCGGAGGCATGGGCGGGGAAACTGGGATTCTATGCTTCGGGATCCACGGTTAAAATTCTCAAAATTTAAAACTGTGATAGATTTGTCATCACGATGGGAGGAGGAACAACTCAAGATCATTGATGGGCCAGTTTTTCCTCTCCTGAAGACAAACAACCCTACGAAAGGTACCAAACCATCTCTATTCCCATCAATGTCTGACGAAATGATGACACGGGCGTTGCACGGAAGTAAACTTGGCGGCCCCCTGAAATTTCAACCCCACATGACAGACATGAAGTTGGGTATTGGTGATATGCCATGCTGCTCAACAAATTTAGAGCAGTCCCATCGACTTGGTTTGAGGAACGAACAACACTTAGTGCCCATTCCCAATTGGGATGTTGATAAGTTTCGGAGTTTCCAAGGGGATTCATCCACTGGACCCTCTTATAAGCCTGGGACTTCATCAAATGTAATGACTGAGCACCCATTTCTGCTGAATTCGCTGGGAACCAGTAACTTTGATTTGCAGCAAAAGGAGGATGTGCAGGGGGGAAGTAAATCAGGGAAGTTGCCAAGTCTTCTTGATAGACCACTGAATCTTTTGCGCAATTCATTTAGTAATGTGGGGAGTGATGAATCTACCACTTTTGGGTTGCGGTCTGATTATTTTAATAATGACCTGAGTGTTTATGAGTTGAAAGGAAAATCTGGATCAGAGGTAGGCGCTAGTAGTTCTTCAAAGAACAAGTTACCTCATTGGCTTAGGGAAGCTGTAGTTGCTCCTCCGAGACCTCAACAGCCTGACTTACCCCCAACGGTTTCAGCAGTAGCACAGTCAGTTCGGTTGCTATACGGGGAAGAGAACCCCACTATTCCTCCATTTGTGGTCCCAGGCCCACCTCTTTTTCAACCCAAGGATCCGCGAAGGATTCTGAAAAAGAAGAAGAAGCAGCAGCAGCAGCAGAAGTCATATTTGCTAAAGCAAATCCCAGCGGATATTGAACCCAGCAATAAGAGTGATGTTTCAGCCTCTATCTTGTTGTCTCCACCATTTCGTCCGCGCCCACAATTGGCGACAGGAACCTCAGGACTTTCCTTGATCGAACCCACTTTCAATTTGCCGTCTGTTAATTTGGATATGATGAATCCATCACCTTCATCTATGTTGCCAAGTCCCCAGAAGCAAAAAAGCAGTGGATTGTCCCCGTCTCCTGAAG
This sequence comes from Arbutus unedo, assembly GCA_014822125.1. Classification (NCBI taxonomy): domain Eukaryota; kingdom Viridiplantae; phylum Streptophyta; class Magnoliopsida; order Ericales; family Ericaceae; genus Arbutus; species Arbutus unedo. The sequence goes on from JABCMJ010017250.1 coordinate 29,441, forward strand.
TTCTTGAGCTGGTGGCAGCCTGTGTGGCTCCTGGTCCTGTTCCATGGGATCCTCTTTCTAAATCTGCTGACAGGGAAGAATTCCTGGATTCAACGGATGCATTGGCGAAACAAAAGGTGAAGCGGAGCTCACCTCTTGGTCCGTGGGTTCCACCACTTAACGACAAGACATCTGAACAGAGTGAAAGTGGGGACTCTAGCAAGACTCAGTCCGATCCAACTCGGCCAGACGCAGAGGAAGTATCGTCGGAGGGGACTGTGTCAGATCATCGTGTGAATGACAACGAACCATAGCCTTAGTAGGGCATTTTGATGAGTGGAGGATTGCTATTTACCCATACTCCTAATTTTGCAGGCCCTTTACCAATGTGCTGGAAACTTTATAGGCACGATGGGAAGTGTTAAATTAGCTAATGTATAAATATTCAGGACATTTCCTGTGTTAAACCTCTGTAAGAGACAAAAGGAGCATATAGAATTACCAGTTTGTTATCTCAAGGGGAAGTCATTTTTTCCTCTTAGGTGAGATTGTAACGAGATAAAAGACATCTCTAGCTTTTGGTATTATTTTATTGTAGAGAAATAGCTACTTCCCTCCGGGCAATATGTTATCAGACAAGTCATAATGATGTTCTATCTCAAACTAGCGAAAATGCCAAGGAAAAAAAACTGTTTGAATTGCATAGTTCTCTTTGTTGCTAGAGATGTATTGTTTCATGCGCTGGCGCTAGCTCGTAACTAGTTTTTAGAGCTCTGCCTTTTCCGGCAAAAACAAGAGGAAAGATATATCTACGGACTCATTGAGTAAGAAGAAAAATACTATGGATACCAATTATAAATGTTTAGGTGGCAATCTCTCACCCTCTCTCGGATTCACTTGCTTACTTTCTCTCTCACTCAGTCTCATTTGTGATTTCTGAAATTTCAAAACCACAATTTGTCACAAGTTTCAAAACTATGAGCAGAAAATAGAGAAATAAAATTCTAAATCTGTCATTATCCAGAATATCAAAACAACTAATACTGTTCTTAAAATACAAATCCTTTTTAAGATTGTTGGTCAAAAGCAGTAGTAGGAAAATAGTTTAGGTGATCCAAATATCTTCTTGTAGTAAAAATCGTTGATATATATAAAAAATTATAATATTTAACTATACTGAAATTCAGTGAAATTTTACATTACTGGAAACAAATAAGCTGAAGTAGACAAATACGACCGGAAATTGTAGTTAGCAAATTAATAAAAAAAATGAAAATTATAACTTGAGACCCGTGTTAAGCAATGTTTATAAACATAGATTCGCCTCCTCACTAGAATACTAGATTCTGTCAGTATCTGTCTCTCAAGATACAAGCCATTATGGTTTAAAACCAAAAAACTGATGTGGGAACAAAAGCGAATGAAGGCACATCTGTATCTGAACTGAAAGTACAAAAACAGAAACAACCACAGCACTGAATAGAAGAGAAACTACCTGATCAAAACAGAAGATCGATTTGACCTGAATATCAAAGTTTTACTCTAAACTAAGACAAAACAATGCCCGTAAAATCCAGAAAGTTCAAATGCCAACCAGTAATGGTTGTTAACGCCGGATCATGTTGTAGCTGGGAAATGCTCCCTGCCCAGAGCTGTGGTGACTGTCTTACAAGCGATTCGAAAATAACTTATTAACTCGGTTGTATTTATGCCGTATAAGTTGGATAAATTTTGATGAAAATAACTTTTTTAGCAGCATTTAGTGCAATCAAAAGAAGAAATGTATATAGGGTTGATGTCAATAAAATCGTAAACATATGCACAAGTATGCATCCACACCACACGTAAGAGTCAAAAAAAAAAAAAAAAAAACCACCACCGAGTATCCCTTGTGAAACTTTAGAAAACTCAATGCAAGTTTCATACAAAACGAACAAAAACGAAGTGTAACGGATAACGTTTATATGAGCAATGGGCATGTCCCATCCAAAATATAATCTATTATGGAAAAGAATTCTGTGCAAAAAGAATAGATAACCACTTAACCCATTTGAAAACAACTTTTCTCCAAACGAAACCCAATGAAATATGGAAGTCTACTTTGTCTTAGTTAAAATATAACCACTAATCTCGTTTATCTTCATGCTTGATATAATTTTAATTTCTCTTGCTAGTTTTCATGTAACATCATCCCATAAGTAGTAACATATTCCAATAGAGTTCATCCCGATTGCATCCTAACATTACATTAGTTCAAATAGAAGCAGCTCAAATACTAGGACTAGCTTGATTAGAAATCTCATTGTCCAGTGACGACCAACCAACCAAGGGTAGTATGGTGCAACTTCATCCCGCGTTTTACAAAGACATTGAACAAGCAGCCATCAAATTTTGACCATTCGAACATAAGAAAATGCTGTACAATACAAACTATTCCAAATTCGGTCCAAAAAATTACACTAAGCAAGGTTGATGACTATGTTCAAAAGTCAAACTGATGAAGTTCTGATCATGATATGTTTGCATTTCTCAGAGATCTGCATGAAACCACACCTGCTGATGTCCGCATGAAATGCTCCCCAAGCGCAGCAACACAAGAAGTATCAGTCTTAAGATGTGGCTGTACCAGTTCCCATATCTTTTTCTTCTGGATCTACATGTTATCTAATAACGTCAAAAACCCAAGCCAGGAACAAAAGACAAGAAAATAAACAATGAATGCCCAATTGATCATTCGCACAAAGATAACCTCTTTAAAATAATTACATCATGTACATCCAATGGGAACAATCTGACAAACTGTTACGTAATAGCCAATACAAACGCAACAAAAATGGGCTTGTGAATTATCCACTGCATCATAAGTAGAAATTATGTTTAGGCTTGTGATGAGATCCCAAATTTTACCCAGAAAAAGCTCAAACCTGAATGGCTTTGTTGATAGCTGCACATATTGACATTTTACATGGCCAAAATGCCATTCGCTTAATTAACCTAGATAAAGTAATCTTGATTAATGGATATTAAAGTTGGTCAAAGCCATCAAACAAATATTGGGTCCACCTAAACTATGGGCTCAAGTCATCTGAAAATATAGGTAAAACCGAAAAAAGATGGGCTAACTTTCGTTTAAACGCTAATTCTATGAAAGAAGAGATGGATATTTTTAGAAAATTGTCTCAACCCAATCAGTCATTTGTACTAATCGAAGATGTTGCTAAGTCTATATATAGAGGCTCTTAATTCAAGAACAAGAGGACTTTTAGGTAACACCCTGACACAAACTCTCAAGTTCCTTCAAGGGTTCAAGCATTCTTCAAGGATTGTAGAAGATCATCAAGCACAACAGCGTGTCATTTCTTTTACAAGTTCCACATCAAGTATGCTCTTTGTCACAAGACTCACGGAACTCTGAAGTTTAATATCTCCTTTTAAGAGATTGATCGTCGTTTGTTCGAGATCAAGCAATTCAACCGCTCGACTAAACTCATTTTCTTCAATCTCCGTGACTTGAAGACTCAAAGCAATCATCAAGCAATTCAATTCAACAATGACATTTTAAAGCTGTCGGATTGTAACCACAAAGGAGATCCCACTAGAGGATTTATTCTTTTCATAGAGAATACAACATGGATGATTGCACCCATTTCTTTGAAAACAATAAAATTACATATTTTGTGCATCTCTTTTTGTTCTTCATTATAGGACTCGAATTTGTGTGTTGCAAATTTGGCACGTTCATTAAAATATCTCTGCCTCTCATCTTGTTGTCCTACTTCAAGTGCCAAACTCTTACCGAACAAGACCGACAAGAAGGAAGTCATTGGTGCAACAAGTACCAATGCTACTGCCTACCGTAATGGGCCTCATGACTCGCAGCAAGACTAAGGTGGTTGCTCCTTTTGCAATACGAAGGGCTAGATTAATTACTAGTCCTACGAATTTGATTCATGGCAAGCCCGAAATGCAAACACTCATGCTCTACTGGGGGCAGCAAAAGGCTAAGGGATTGGCTCGAAGAAACTTCCTTCACCATTTGAGTCTTCCTATGCAGGTGGCTCCCACACCTATCTTGGTCGGTGTCTGATGCAACTCAAGTACAGATTCATACTAAGGTTCATATCCTACTAGCTTGAGTGATTCAACCATACCAAGTAATTCTGACTCATCTTCCTCGCTGCATATGCAAGTCAAGATACTTACAACAATTGCTCGTGCTTTTGAAAAGCTTACCAAGACTGTTGAAGAAAACAACCTCCAGAATGCTTCACTCATGATGCAAGCTTGAAGCAACGTTGAAGATACTAGGCAAAGCCACCTGTATGCCACAATATACACGTGCAGCTACAACTTCAAAGAAAAAAATTGCCATCACAAGATAGCCAACACACCTCAATTGCCTCATCAACTGTCGAACAACTCAAAGGATGTGATAGCCAACAAGATCCGAGCACAGAATAGAGCTGTCCCTTTGAGAACTCTTACATACTCCATGCCTTGCACAAAACGGATTGATAGCTTGAGAATGTCTTCTTGTTACCAACCTCACATATTTCAGAAGTTTGATGGCAAGGGAAATCCTAAGCTGCTCACTTAACATGCAATGCCACTGGGATTCAAGGAGAGTCCCTTGTTAAGCCATTTGTTCAATGACTCGGGGAAAAATTTGCTTTGAATGGTACACGAACTTAGAGTCCGAGTCTACTAATACATAGGACCTATGTAGCACAGACACTCCTCGGAGGTCCCCATATCCGTGTCAGACACTCTGGGGACACCGACATGCCGAAAAATGTATAATGGCGTGTCCAATTAATTTGATTTGTTTTTGAAGGGGGACACGGCGGGACACATTTGCTATTATTTTGATTTTTTTAGGACAAATATGTTATTACATAATATATGGGTTAAAGCTGTCAAAACCCTAATACATATATGGGAAAGGCTATATGGATCAACACTTTTTTAGACCAATATTAGATCAACATTTAAACTCTTCATTTCTAATTAAATTTTAATGATCCGAACCACTCAATATGTTTAAAACATGTTTTTAAGGGTACCCGCGAGAAATCAACTCAAAATATTACCGGAAAAGGCTTGATTTAAATAGTGGTTCATAAAACAGTTCTTGTCAGCATTTTGAATCACTGTTTGGATCAAGCTTTCTCCGGTAATATTTTGAGCTGATTTTTCACGAGTACCCTTTAAAACATGTTTTAAATACATTGAACGGTTCGTATCATTAAAATTTAATCACAAATGAAAAGTTTGGATGTTGGTCTACTATTGGTCTAAAAAAGTGTTGGTATATGGAACCATCCCCTACGTATATATATATATATATATATATACATATATATGTATGTACGTATATATGTACATATGTACATATATATATGTATGTGTTGGTATATAGAACCATCCCCTATATATATATATATATATATGTATGTGTGTGTGTGTGTTCAAATATACACATTATATATAAAACCCTATATATGTGTATAGTAAATTAGTGATTATATATAATATACACAAGAAGAGATACTGTTTTCTCAAATCCAAATATATGTTCTTTTTCTTCAATATATTTAACCATCTCAAATATAATACATTCATCCAAGACATCTCTTTGATTTGCATTGATTGTATTGTTGTCTTGTTTGAGTAGTATTAATGTTCATTCATTAACTATTATATAGTATATATGCACGCTGTGTTCGTGTCCCTATTTTTTCAGAAATCCACTGTCCTGTATCCGTGTCCGTATTAGTGTCCATGTCCACATTCGTGCTATATAGCATGCGAGCAAATGGAGTGAGGATTCTAGAATCCTTTCTCCAGCACCCATCGAACTGTGAGTATAGTCAAATTAGTTGTTAAATTTAATAACCCCAAATGCTTTAATTTCTGTTCATCAAGTAATATTTATACAAGTAAAAAGAGACCTAATTCACCTACTATTCTAACTCGATTACTATTTTATTTACATAAGAAACTAAACCTATATCTAATCCAATTACACTCCTAAACACATATAACTTAATACTTCACCTCAAGTTGGTGCGAAGTTATCAATCAGGCACAATTTGAACACAATGAGGTGGAAACTCTTGCTGCTCAGCCCTTTTGTGAAAAGGTCGACTAATTGATCTTCAAATCTCACAAAAGGCGCACATATCAAACCCTCACTCAACTTTTCCTTGATAAAGTACTTGTCAGCCTCAATATGCTTCATTCTGTCATATTGAATAGGATTATGAGTGATGTTTATGGCAATTTTGTTGTCACAGTAGAATTTCATCGGATCATTATCAGACATTTCCAAATCACGTAATAGGATTTGGAGCCACAGCAGTTCACAAACTCCATGAGCCATAGCTTTATACTCAGCTTCTGCGCTAAACTTAACGCCCACTTATTGCTTCTTACTTCGCCAAGTAACCAAATTACTTTCAAAGAGAGTACAGTTACTAGAAGTAGAATGTTTACCATCCACAAAACCAATCTAGCCGGCATTAGTGAATACCTCCAACCGTAGGTGACCATGATTAGAAAACAAAATTTCTTTTCCTGGAGATGATTTGAGATACCTCAAAATACAATAAACTGCATCCAAATATAAAACACGAGGATCATGCATGAATTGACTAACAATGCCCACTGCATAAGAAACATTTGGTCGAGTGTGAGCTAAGTATATCATTCGACTCACTAGGCACTGATATATTTCCTTATCAGTGCTCTCCCCAGAGTCTACATTGAGATGACGATTCACCTCAATAGGAAAATTTTCAAGTCTACAATCCAACATACCTGTTTCTTCCAAGAGATTAAGTATGTATTCCCGTTGGAAGATAAAAAACCCCAATCAGACCTTGCCACTTCCATTCCAAGAAAGTACCGCAGTGATCCCAAATCCTTAATCTCAAATTCTTGAGCTAGACTAGACTTGAGATTAATAATCTCATCCACATCATTGCCTGTGATTATTATATCAACATAAATAATAAGGACCTCCACCTTACCAATACTTCCTTTGATGGACATAGTATAATCGACATGACTTTGTTTGTATCCAAACTACAACATAGCCTTTGAAAATTTTTCAAACCAAGCTCTAGGTGACTGTTTCAACCCATAAATGGTCTTTTTCAATCTGCACACATTTTCCTCTGTCTTAGAGGAAGAAAAACCTAGTGGTATATCCATATACACTTCTTCTTCTAACTCACCGTGAAGAAACGCCTTTTTTGTTTGATGAAGAAGCCAATTTAAATTTGCAGCATAAGATAATAAAGTTTGCATAGAGTTCATCTTTGCTACTGGAGTAAATGTCTCCTCATAGTCAATATCGTAGGTTTGAGTAAAACTTTTGGCAACAAGTTTTGCCTTGTATCTCTCAATTGTACCATCAACATTCTGTTTAACAGTGCAAACCCACTTACATCTTACTGCAATCTTTTCCTCCGGAAGTGATACTAGCTCCCAAGTGCTGTTCTTTTTCAAAGTTGTCATCTCTTCTATTGTAGCTCCTTTCTACTTAGGTATCATTATTGCATCCTGCCATTTCTGTGAAATATATATAGAAGATAGAGATAAATGATCGTAAAAGACAAATTGAGAGATGAGATGTTGAGTACATGACCTAACACCTTTTCAAAGAGCAATAGAAAGATTATTAGAATCAATATCAGAATCAATAAATGGAGGTTCAATGAGAGGAGTCATTACTAGATGGGTTAGCCGACGAATTTGAAACTAGAGTAGGCGATTGTGATGGACAAGATAATATTGCACATGAGGACTTTTTGTTATTTCGGCTAGTGTATGTTTTTAAGTTTGTCTGTTGTAGTCGGTGTAGCCATTCCCCCATATCACTACTAATGTCATGTTTGATTGCCCCTTCAGCAGATATAGTAGATATAGGCTCCCCTCTTATACCAGGTGGACATCTCTTCCTACCGAGACTCCCCCTGAAGAGAGAGAATGGAGGGAGAGTCAAATGACCTGGACTCCCAAAAAGTGACATCATAGACACAAAACTTTTTAGAGGAAGACTCATAGCATTTGTAGCCCTTCTGGATAGGAAAATACCCAATGAAAATACATTTGTAGGCTTTATGACCTAACTTGCCATCTGAGAGATGATGAGCATGAACAAAACACACATAACCAAAAACTCGCAGAGGAAGAGTCGTGAGATGAAAACTGCTAGGGAGACATGCGGTTGATAAGATAGGTGGCAGTTAATAGCATTTCGTCCCATAAAAATTTAGAAACATACATAGTGAACAAAAGAGAATAAGCGACCTCAGCAAGATATCGATTTTTGCGTTTAGCAACTCTATTTTATTGTGGAGTGTCAACACAATTTGTCTGAAAAAGAATACCATTTTCATTTGGGAAGGCCCAAAAACTCCTATCTATATACTTACTGCTAATGTCACTATGGAGAATTTTGATCGGCATATCAAACTGAGTGCGTACCATTGCATGAAAAGATTTAAAACAAGAAAAAACTTCACCTTTGAACTTAAATAAATACACTAAAGTGACACGAGAATAAAGAGGACCCCAAATATCATAATGGATAATCTCAAATGGAGAATCACTCATTTTATTAATAGGTGCATAAAAAGAACATTTATGTTTCTGAAGCTCACAGGCTTCACAAAAAAACTGACTTTGAGAACAATGTTTAATTAAACTAGGAAAAAGTTTCTCTAAGATTACAAAAAAAGAGATTAACCCAATCTACGGTGCCATTGACGTAACATAGAAATAGCTGAACTCGCATCTGCTTGTAGAGCTAGATCACATGACATGGGTGAATGAGATAGGCGAGGTGCTAAGTCCAAGAAATAGAGGCCACCATGTGTTTTACCACTACCAATCACCTTCCTCGTATCTAGTTCTTGGAAAACACAATGTGTAGGGAAAAAAAGTCACGGAATAATTTGCAGAACGAGTAAGACTACTAATAGACAGAAGATTAGTGACAAAGTTTAGAATATGTAAAACTGAAGAGGGAAAGAGAGAAAACAGCGAACGAAACCTTTTCCTGAAATAGCAAAGAATGACCCGTCCGCTATTCTGATCTTATCCTTACCAGAATATGTAGAGTAAGAATCAAACACAGAGGAACAACCTATCATATCATTAGAAGCACCGGAAACTATAATCCAAAGAACAACTGAAGAGGCAGTAAATACACGGTTGGGATAACCCTAAATCTATAATCAAATTATTCTTTTTACTTTGATTACATGGTATTAGAGCAAAACCCTAAATCTACATAACCCTAAACCCTAACCACACGCAGTGTTCGAATGAACTCAACACCGTCTTTGTCGCCGATGGTCCTTAACACCATCTTCGTCACCAGTGGACCTCATCTCGGCCTCCATCGTCGCATTCGGCTGGCCCTTCACAATTGCAAGCGATATCTACTTGCGTGGTCTCTTTGCGATCTAATCGATTCACTCCCCGTGTCTGTTCTCAATCTGATCTCTCGCGATCTGATATGTTCATGGTTGCAATCGAATCTGATATGTTTGATGGTTGCAATTTGACCTATTGGTTTGTCAATCTGAGTTGGTTTTTAATGTTTATGATTAAATCAAGTTTTTGATGTGTTAGTTGTAATATGTTCCTTTTTGGTACTTGGGGTTCTAGTCTATATGGTGTGGTTAGTCGTTTGTTAGTTGTTTTGAGGCTTATTTGTTGAGTTTCTACTCCTTGATGTTTTGTAACATACTTACCATGGCTTCACGTTTTGTTACTAACTCTCCTTAGTCTTCTGAGATGTTATCTATTTCCTTTGCGAAGTTAAATGGTAAAAGTTATGCTCAGTGGGTTAATGCAGTCGAGGTATACTATATTGGGAAGATGATGTCTAGTTTCTTAGCTGGTGATCTCCCTAGCTACTAATTCTATGTTTGTTTCATGGACGACTAAGGATGCTCGAATTCGTATTCCGTTATGGAGAGATACAGAGCCTTAGATCACTGGTACATTAGTTTCTTTGCCTACTACCAATTGTGTGTGGCGTCAAGTTCAGGAGTTGTATTCTTGTGCCAATAATTAGGAAAGAGCATATGATTTTCACCGGACTTATTTTTATCTTAAGGGGCTCAAGTTTGATGGTACTTGTGAGGAACTTAATATTTTCCAGCCTATTTCTATTGATATTCAGGTTATGCAATGCTAGCATAAGTCTATGCACATGGCTTGGTTCTTATTCGGCTTGCCCTCATTTTATGATCCCATTTGTTATCAATTAATAGGGCCTAAAATTTTAAATTGCTCAATGAGGTCTTTAGTCAACTCTGTCAATCATTTGTTTATGATACTAGTTCTACTATTTTGGATCCTTCTGACAGTTGATTTGGCTTTATCTCTATCTCCGGGTCTTCTTCAAGTCGTGGTCGTTGCCGTGTCTGTGGTTGTGGTTATGGTTATGGTAGTCGCGATGTGGTCGTGGAGGTCATAACTTTAGTCATGGTGGTCGTCAGTAAGGGAGATGTGGTCGTGGTTGAGGTCGTGCTTCTAGATTGTGTAAGAATTGTGGTGGGACAAGTCATATTGTGGAGTATTGCAATGATCTTCATGGTTTTTCCCAGGCTCGTCAAGTTATTACTTTCGAGTATACTGGATAGGTTACTCTAGCGATGTCATGGTGACTATATGTACAGAGGAATACCAACATCTTGTGTCACTTCAAACTCCCTTTGTGGGTTCTCCCTCCACTGCTACGCTTGCTTAGACAGGTACTTCCATTGCTAACTGTAGTTTGAGAGAGAGTTTTTGTTCACCAACCCTAACATTGATTAATATTATTTATATTATAAAACTACATATGACATTACATGATTAAGCAATGTGGGATACTAATACTTTACACTCCCCCTCAAGCTGGAGAATAAATATCATAAAGATCCAACTTGTTACATAGCAATTTAACTTTAACCGTGGTTTGAACAATGACTTAGTAAACATATCAGCTAATTGAGCACTCGTAGATACAAATGGAGTAGCTATTACACCATTTGTTAACTTCTCATGCACTAGATGACAATCAACTTCAATATGCTTGGTCCTCATGAAATACTGGGTTTGATGCAATGTGAATCATAGCTTGGTTATCACAATATAGAGACATAGGCAACTGCACACTAAACCCTAACTCCTCAAGAAACGAGCGCACCTATAAAATCTCACACGTGGTATGTGCCATTGCTCAAGAAAAGAGACTGATTTATTAGGCTTGAGGCCTATGGAGACACCTAGAGATCTGAATGTCAAACTTTGTGGTAGTTAGGGGAGATTCTCTCTCATTTGAACCAGTACCATCGCTTGGTTGGCGAGTTGAATTATCTCACCATTACCCATCCTAATATCTCATTCGTTGTTAGTATGGTGATTTATGTCAGCTTCTCATCTTCCACATTAGGAAGCTACACTCTTTGCATCATGAAGTATCTTAAGCTCATCCTAGATGCGGTTTGTTTTACCGGTCTAATGGCATCTAAGTATTGAGGCCTTTACTGATGCTGGTTGGATAGGATCACCATTTGATGGACAATCTACGGCCGGATACTATGCTTTTACTGGTGGAAATCTTTTTATCTGGAAACCAAGAAACAAATAGTTTTTGCAAGGTCTAGTGCAAAAGCTGAGTATAGAGCCATGACTCACACGGACAGTGACGTATGGATGCAAACATTCCTCAAGGAGTTAGGGTTTGGTGTGCAATTGCGTATACACGTGTATTGTGATAATTAGGCAGCAAGTCATATTGCTTCAAACACCATTTTTCATGACATAACGTATCATATTGAGGTGAATTGTCATATTGTTTTAGAAAAGGTAGAGAGTGGGGTTGGTAACCCCTTTGTGATATTTTCACCAAACCATTGTTCAAGTCACATTTACAGTTGTGTAACAAGCTGGATCTTTGTGATATATATTGGTTCCAACTTGAGGGAGAGTTAAAAATATAATGGAGGGGTAGTTAGGTCTTTGTGTCGATTTTGTTACTATGTATACATAGTCGTTATATTTGTATCAAGTTTAAGTTGATTAACCTTAACAAATTATTTTTCTTATGCTGATACAAGATTCGCGTCATAATTCTCCACAAGATGAATCATCCACAACAAGAACAATAAGGCAAAGAGCTGGCAACGCCCTCGTCCTATGCAGAGACCTGGGTTAGTAGTGATTTTGACACTTGAAGCCTTGCAAATGGTCTTACATGTGTCATGAAGCCCTTTAGTTGGTTTAAATGGGAACCAAACTTGTGGAAAGTACACAGTTATTGAAGGCTAATACATGTAAGATTCTATGCCATATTGATATACCAAGTACACGTCATGCAATGTCTACATAATACCTGAAGACTTATAAGTGGTATCTACGTTGGTCACATCTCATGCTTTATGAAGGCGGTTGAGGTGTGAAAAAATAAATTACTGTAGTCTCCATATAAGTTTACCAAGTACATTCTTTAAAGGTTAGGCATGGAATTTTAATCCCTTCAATTGCAGAATCAATCATTGAACATGTGTAGTTGTTAAGTTATGTTGGTAGGGTCCTATTT